>JAJMKT010000191.1:0-40042 GCA_030563985.1 Geotrichum restrictum
CCTGGGAACTTTTCCCTTTTTAAAAAAAAAAAAAAAAAAAAAAGTTCACTCAAGGTTTCTCCCCAATCCCAACGACTGGATTTCCCTTGGTGCTGAAGTTCAAAGACCCCAAACCTTTGTAACTTCAAGGGAAATTCCGACACCATCGCAGCATTTTGAAAATTAGTGAAGCAATTATGCCTGACTCAGTTTGTATATCAGACAGGAAACGAACCATGTCCTACTCCACGTCTAAATAGGTTTTTGCAGTTTGTGTAATTTCCCTATTAAACGGGACAATAAAAAGATTTATCTATCTATCTATCTATCTATCTCTCGATAGCTTAGTCGAGCCCAAGCTTCCCGCGGATGCAGTTACCAAGATATTGTATGATATTAAAAACAACATTGGGAAAGGTCTAATAACTACGATACTGGCAATTGACGTCAAGGGCGCCTTTGATCAGGTACACCGTGATACTTTACTGGATGCAATGGAGAACATGGAACTTCCCTCAGCGTCGCGCAACTGGGTATATTACTTCCTTACAGAACGCAAATGTGCCCTATCAATAGACGGCAAGTCAACAGAAATGAGACAGATCAATACTGGTATTCCACAGGGGTCGCCAATCTCACCATTGTTGTTTCTAATCTACACAACATCGTTGTACAGTAAAATTAGAGAAGCGGACGAGGACGCCAAGGTACTGGGATTTATAGACGACATCACCATCTACGTGAAGGGGAAGGCGCCAAACTCCATCGGAAAACGAGTCAACAAAATACTGCAGGCGTGCCATGAATGGGCAACTCTGAACCACACTGCGTTCGACTACGGAGCGAAGCTAGGATTTCTCCATGTGTTCCCCAAAAGGAATAGCAAGAACCTTTATGCTCTCAAGCTTCCAGACGGGAAAAAGAAAAAGCCAGACAAGACACTCAAACTACTGGGCATCACACTTGACGAGAGATTCAACTTCAAAAGACACTTCGAGCTGGTTATGCTGAAGTTTCAAAGAACGTTGGGACGTATTGGAAGGCTAGGTGGGGTTGCTAAGGGAACCACTGGACAAACATTGAAACAGCTCTATCTCGCCTGTACAAGGCCTTTAATAGAGTATGGATCCTCGATCTGGTACCCCAGACTCACCAAGGAAAGCCAGAAGAAAATGCAAAGCGCTCAAAATATAGGCCTAAGAAGAATTCTGGGAGCATTCAAGTCTGCTCCCATAAGTTCACTACACAAAGATACTGAAATCCTTCTAGTAGAGCAGCGTCAGAGTGAGTTAGCTTTAACTCTATGCTATTAGAATCAACAGAACAACAAATCCAAAGAATCCCATTCACCGACTACTCTCGTACCGAGTAGCTCAGGGACCATATGCAAAATGGAAGGTGGATGCGGCTAGCCGCAGCCGTATCCTGACATTCCCATTCTATCAGGCGGTCACAGAAGTACACGTACGAGAACTACGTTCAGGGTAACTGCGAAAGCTTTTCAACTGTAATTAACTCTCTCGTGAATACTCACTCACTGCTGACCGCTAACGACGACTGTCGACTGTCGACGACAGTCGAGGAAACGATCGTGATACGAACGCCACCGCCACGCACGCACCTTACATCGTTGATCCACTATAACCCAGAGAAGGCATTCCTTTCAAAGAAGAAGTAAGTGCCTGGCATCTCGCTTGGGGAATCCTCCTTCACACATATATTAACAGTCATTCATAAGAGATATTTAGCTCGATTCAAACTATCTTATTTTATTGTACACACATCCGAATAGAAATGCGTTCCTACCCGAGCTTATTACTCGGACTTCCGACACCTAGCGAGTGCCGGATCTGACAGGCAAACAATGACAACTTGAGAGAATGGTTGGACGGGACGAAGAAACGTTAGGGAAAAAAGGACACAAGCGGAATACAAGCGGAATACGTCACGAAATTAAATGAGAAAATCCAAAAGCTAACTGTATAGTATATTAACTACCGGTAGATAGAAATTGTCATGAAAAGAGAGGGGTCAATGTAAACACAGAAAGCAGATTTGATGTGATTGACAGGCACCAAAGAGATGATGGAGGATCTCTAAAAGAAGTGCAAGATTTCGTACAAAGCTCTAACGAAACTCTAACAACGGCCAAATAAAGAAGAGAGTCAATAATTTGAATGATTATAGAGATCGAATCATGCGCTATTCGACATCAGAAATTTTTAGACTACTACAGTACACTGAGTACAGTATACTAAATCTCGGTTAAATTTTGGTGGATTAGGGTTTAAGCTCCACCACTAATTTTATTGGGTTTTAAACTTTTAGGTGATGGAGATGCTTCCCTCCTTACCGATATTCTTGTTACCAGTACGTACTTGACGTATTTTTTGGCAGTTGCTATGAGCTAAGCTAATGGTTTTCTCTTATACAGATCATTGCTATACTATTATCAGGAATGGCTCACCTAGTTTGCGCTAAAACAACAATAAATAGAGAGATGAGAGAATCTCTACATTTAAAAAAAAAAAAAAAAAAAAAAAAAAAGAAGGTACAAACAACTAATCTTATGAAAGACTTCCTATGAAAATGACTCTGTTCTTTAATGCTCACCAAAAACAAAACACATTATAACCTGACTTGGAATTTTTGTTATACAGTATTATAAATTTTTTTTTTTGTGTTATTAAAATTTATATACCGTATACTGTAGCACTAATTTGGGATTTTGAATCTCTCACCTTTATTATTCCCAAGCGATGAGAGTTATTCAGCAGCAGCGCGATCCTCTAGTAGTGCCTTACTTTTTCTTCGCCAGTACTCCAGATCAGTGGCAAACCTGGTCACATTATTGCTGGGTGTAGTCGCTGTGGCCGATGTAGGCTAGCCGTTTTAGGGATCGGCGGCGAGTCTCACGCGAATGTTGATATAGGTTAAAGGGCTCACAATAACCACGTTGGTTGCCGTAACTACAGAAAGATTGAGGGACCGTATAGTTTGACGAGCTCGAGGGATAATCATATGGAACATATTGAGCCGGCCTTTGGCTGGGACCTGGCTGCACGGCTGGGGACAACGCGGCCAGTGACTCGTTAAGTTCATTAAAGAAACTGCCAGTATTGTTGGTAAGAGTGGTTGTAGGGGTCACTTTTAGCGCGGCCTGGGACAACGCGGCTTGTGGTTGATTAATGGCATTACCAGTAGTGCTGGTAGGAGTGGTCGTAGCGTTCACTTCTGGCGCTCGGCACGACAATGGAGGATAATTATATTGAGGCTGCTTGGGGGTTTCTGGCTGAGTCGCTCTGCTCTTTAACTGATCCGCGTCGTTAGTCTGGTTTCCATCAATATCAGCACCAGTATTGTCGGGAATAGGGAATCTAGGACTCCTTTTTGGCACCTCGTCCATCTGTGAACTTCCGTCTGTGAAGCTATCACTATCACTATCACCATCAAGACTATCGAAATCTGTAAAGTCCGGCAACTTTGGCGAGGGAGTATCTCTGTGATTTCGACTAATGTTTTCTACCCGAATCACAGTCCTCAACCTACCAACATTGCGAGCCAGATTGATTCCATCAATATTGATACCAAGGTAGTTGGCAAGCGAGGTTCTGGGGCTCACATTTTGCAACCCATAAGCCTGTAAATATCGAACAATGAGGCGATCATTGAGTCTGCAGAACTGGCTGTAAGTGGTGATGTATGGCAGCTCCGTCGGGTTATTAACGTACGGCAAAGTTTGATAAGGACCCTCTCCAGAAGTTTTATTTTCAATTCTTGCCAGTTGGTGTTCGATTTTCAACATTCTGGAGTTTAAACTATCTGTCGGTAGAAGCATTGATTGCTGGGCGGCGCGTCTTCGGTCATCTTCCTCCCGCTGCGCAATGATATTATCGACAGCTTTGTTGAGGTTGTTTAGTCCATTCCTCAATTCTGTCATCCCTCTGGATTCTCCAAGTTCAAAAAGTTCGATCTCCCTCTTCATCTTTTTAATGTTCAAATCGCAATTCTGATAAACCGTCATACTGATAGTGCTATCTCTCTGTCTCTTCAACATTTTGACATCATCGTCGGAGAACTTATGCTTATAATCATGACCAGCAATTACTGAATTATCAGCATTTAACTGGATAGCGTTCTGAACATTTTGTCGGCATAATGCGGAAAGCCGCTTAGCATCACACAGTGGGGTAGGACCGGTATATTGTAGAGCCATTTATTCGTTCTTGTAAATCGCTTCTGTAGCTGACTGCACTGAGAGAGAGAGAGGGATAATGAGAAGGTACTTTTGCTAGGACGATTTAATGAGGAAACCCGTCTCTTTTTATATTACGTTTTTTTTGATAATAAGATTTATTCATGAAATGAGGCACTCTAACTGTGTCTATATCTGGGGAAAACATATATATCGGGTAGTAAAATTAAAATTGCGTCTGTATGGTTGGTGGCTATCAAAGAGAATAACTTCATAGCTTTCCAATGAGTGGGTTTGCACAAAAAAGCATTTCAAGTAGTCGAAATGAATGAAAAAAAACATACATTTACGACGATGTGTGGTCTAATTTCCCACAAAGTAAAGTATACAGGACGTAATTAGAAAACTCAAGATCCCACCTCACCAAGTCAGATTCATTCGATCTTTAGCTTCAGGTAGATGACTTCCCTGTACTAATAAGAATCCCGTAAGGCATTGACTTCCATGCTATCTATTGCCATGGTCTACAACATATTTGACTCGTGCAAGACCCGCTGTATGAGACCCGTTGTATGAAACCCGTCTTCCTTTTCCATGTATATCAATGACTTCCATTGGAATCTAACACAAGATGCCTAAAAAAAAGTCGTATCAACACCTCTTAGCACAGAGCACTTGCTTTTTTATTCCAGTTCGACGAAGGCGAAGTTGATCCATTTCCCGGCTACACCAATCATCGTTTCTAACCTTCCCCAGTATGTGCAAGGCCAGCGCGTCCACTTTGGTCATAGCTCCTGGGAATTCTGCCAAGCTGCTTGGTGTCTACTTAGGCTTTGGGCCGAGACTCAAAATTACTTTACATCCCACTCATCGCTATGCATTACACCGTTATAAAGGCCTTTAACTCCCTTAAACGCCTTTTTTCACTCGCTATATGGGGGGGGGGGGGTTAGACTACCGATAGGGGTTATTCAAAAATGGGCCCAAGTAATGGTACATCAAGGACCATTGAAGCGAGCCACGGCACTAAGACTACTAATGGAAAAGGTGGATACCATAGTAACACAAGAGACTTCGACAACCACCCTTTAAAAGAACAAAATCGATACCTGAATAGTCACAGCATGCAGCTGCCTTTAGAGAATGGTATACCGAGCATCGCATATAGACACTAGTCTAGTCTACAGCTCACTAGCTAAGAACCAATGTTTACAGGAAAATTATGCACAATATAAAGCTATATAGTATATGGCATATGCTATATATCTTGAGTACGTTGGAAAAGAGTCAAAGAGTCAAAGAGTCAACATTGTCGTAAAGCCCCAAACTAAACGTTTGAAGCATCTTTATTATTAGAATAAAAAAACTGATAAAGAAGATAGCGACGTTGACCTTATCTACCACCTTCTTAAAAGTAAACAAACCGCAATATATAAATATCGCTCTCTTTTTCCCATAACTTTTCACTCTCGAAATGCTTTCTTCTTCTTCGTCTTCTTCTTCTTCTTCCTACTTCTTTTAAAACCTGTATAAGCGCAATAGTACTAATAATATAATTAATCATGACTTTTGATCGGTCACCTCCCTTTTCATCACGCCTTCCGTACGTTGAGACACCCTTGATCCCATCGCTCTATCTCTCTGAGCTCATTGGTGCTCAAGTGTACTTGAAATTGGAATTAGTTCAGCCTTCGGGCTCGTTCAAGTCTCGGGGCCTTGGTAATCTCGTATACCAAACTGTTGTTAATGCAGAGCCAGGCACCATTTTGCATTTCTTCTCTCCATCTGGAGGAAACGCAGGGTGTGCCACAGCGTATGCGGCCAGACAATATGGTCACAAGTGTACTGTGTGCCTGCCTACAAGTGCTAATCCAATTATGGTTGAGCGAATCAAGAAAACTGGCGCCGAAGTCGTTGTCTTTGGAGACTTCATTGCGGATTCTGACAAACATATTAGAGATGTCTTGATGCCTGCTTGCACAAATACACCAGTATACTGCCATCCGTACAACAACCAATTGGTGTGGGATGGAAACTCAACAATTGCATCAGAAATTGTGGCTCAGTTTTTAGGTCCCTCTACTGGCGACTCTAGTGGTGAAGAAGGTAGTGATTATTGCCCACACGACGAGAGCAACACTTTTCCTGTCTCTTCTGCTGGACGTTACAGTAACGACGCACGGATACCGGATGCGGTGGTTTGTTCAGTTGGCGGCGGAGGTCTATACAATGGACTCATCCAAGGATTTGAAAAGCTCGGTTGGCGCCATGTCCCTGTCGTGGCGGTAGAGACTGAGGGATGTGCGGCTCTTAGCCTGTCAATTGCAGCTGGCGGGGAGCAGATTGAGATCAACAGGCCTCAGACTATTGCTACGTCACTATCAACAGCGAATGTGACCCGCGAAACAATAGACTACGCTATGGATAAGCAAAGAAACTGTTATTCAATGGTAGTTTCAGACAAGGATGCTGCAATCGCTTGCATTCAATTTGCTAAGGATCACAAACTGTTGATTGAGGCTGCGTGTGGAACTGCTTTGGCGCCGCTGTACAATGGGGACTTGAAGAGGATGCTACCTCACTTGGATGCGTCTTCTAAGGTTGTAGTGGTGATTTGTGGTGGAACAGCTATTAGCTGGAAAATCCTGGAAGGCTATTCGAAAGCGTTTGGGATTGTTTTGTAAGTGTGTATGTTACCGGTATTTATTATCTTCAGTGAGTAGCTAATTATTATTTATTCAATATAATATATATTATAATATGAAAACTAATATATTGGCAACAGGCTCCGTTTATATTCCCAATACGCATTTCGCATTGGCAATTGTTTTTGAAGTAGATCCAAATCCTTGTTGGCATTTTCAATCTGCGCTCTGTCTGTGTTTGTATTTATTGTATTAGCGTTTGTGTTTGTATTTGTGTTTTCCAAAACCAAGTCCACAAGCAGCTCCAGAGCATGTGTCGACCTATTAGCATACAAACGACAAGCGTCCCACAACTTTGTTGAATCAGTGGATCTTACTGAAGCCGATGATGAATAACTGCAATCAATCTGGTTAACACCATAAAGGGATGCTAGGTAGGTCCAGGGAGACTCATTTTGGGGGTCACGACAGATGGCGTCCAGGCAGTATTGAATTTCATGGTCTCGAGAGATAAAAGTCAAAGTAGAAGAAGAAGAAGAAGAAGAAGAAGTATAAAAAGCAGCAGGAGCATCTTTTTCAAAAATCGTAAATAACCAGCACCGATAAGCCCATGCCGAGTTATTAAACAAATCCAATTGAAGAAGTGAGTCAGCATACTGCAGTTCTTTGTGGACAAGGCGTGCGATATAGGTAATAGAAACATCAGCACGCACACTAGAAGAAGAAGAAGAAGAAGAAGTAGTAGTTGATATCATGTTCAGGACAGACCACTGCAAATGTGCCCAGGCATGGTAATTCTTTGGATCAGTGTGCAAGATTTCAAGGGCCATTGCGTGTTCGACTTTATACCACTTGGTTGGGCCTGTTTCTTTTGAAGCTGTTTCTTTTGAAGCTGTTTCTTTTGAAGCTGTTTCTTTTGAAGCCATTTCTTTTGAAGCCATTTCTTTTGAAGCCATTTCTTTTGAAGCCATTTCCTTTGAAGCCATTTCCTTTGTGGGCGAACCTTCACAAGCCGCTTCAGTAGTTGCATTAAATTTATCGTCATTTGTCGGGGGTACTAGCAAGCCACACACCCTGGATTCAGCAAGTACCTGTCGATAGTGCCATACTTGATAATTCTTGGATGACTTTCTTGTAATTGAATCCAACCATGTGTAGTCCTCTCCTTCTTCTCCTTCTTCTTCTTCTTTTTCTTCTTCTTCTTCTTCTTTCTCCTCCTCTTTCTCCTCCTCTTTCTCTTCCTTCTCTTTCTCTTCAGCCAGGTCTTCTTCCATCTCCACCTTAAGTTCCTCCATCTTTACCTCCAAATCTTCCACCTCATTATTACCACTACTCCGTTCACCACTCCTTTCACCATTTCTTTCCCCACTCCTTTCACCCCCACACTCATTAACCACCAAAAACCGGTAATGCCATACCGTATGATGACTCGCATTCATGTCAATCATTTCCCTCGTTAACGCCAGTACTCGGGCAGACTTTTCTCCGCTGGCCATGACGGCTCGTAACATTGACGCCGCTTGGGAATAGGCTGGGGTGTATGAAATCTGGACAAGAGGAAATTGGCCATCGTCTTGAGGAATGGGAGTAATGTCGCTCCAGTCATATTCTGTATCATACCCCATTTTCTTTGTGTTTATGTCTGTAGTTCACTTCAAAATTAATGCGGATTTCAAGCCCTTATAAAGTCATCTCGCTTTTGTGACCCTATTGTTCAATCCCTTTGGGGACTTCCTTACCCTTATCAGCCGTTCCAAATCACAAAAATCTAGTCTACATTTACCGAAAAAGTCAATTACGCGTAAGTTGATAAAATTAATAAATTAGGCCCTGTCTCTTTTTTATGTCTTGTCTTTATTCCATTACTCGACGGTAACGGACTTTGCAAGGTTACGGGGAAAGTCAACGTCATGACCGTGCTTGATAGCCAGCCAGTATGACATCAGCTGCAGAGGAATGACATTCAGTAGACCCTGCAAACAGTCGACAGATTGAGGAACCTCAAGGGTCTGCAAACCCCTACCAAAGGAGTCTCCCTTGTTGCAGATAATAATAGGGTTACCAGAACGAGCAGTAACTTGCTCAATCGCAGATGACACCTTGGGAAAGAGCGAATCGCGAGTTGCCATGATAATAATGGGTAGGTTCTCATCAACAAGAGCCAGCACACCGTGCTTCAGCTCACCAGCAAGCACACCTTCAGAATGCATATAAGAGATTTCCTTAATTTTAAGCGCACCTTCCAGTGCAGTCGCGAATTGGTATCCACGGCCAAGCAGCAAAAGAGACTTGTGGGACATCAAATCGCGCTCACAAAGATCGCGAATGGGTGCGTTAAGTTTCAAAACTTCCTTGATCTGCGACGAAATGTTCTTGAGACCTTGAATAATTTCTTGGCGACGGTCAACCTTTGACACGCGATCGTCAGAAAGGGAAAGTGCAACCATAACCAGGGCAATGTATTGAGAAGTGTAAGCCTTAGTTGAAGCAACACCGATTTCAGGTCCAGCGTTAATGTGGACACCGCAGTGGGTCTGACGAGAAATACTAGAACCGACAGAGTTCACAATTCCAACAGTCAAGGCACCACGCTCTAGGCAGTATTGTAGAGCCATAATCGTATCAGCAGTCTCACCAGACTGAGACACAAACACACAAGTGTCATCTCTAAAGACAGGGGAACGCCTATCCAAGAAGTCCGAGGCCAGCTCGACAGACACTGGAATCTCAGTGAGCTCCTCAAAAATGGAGCGAGTAGCCAGACAAGAGTGGTACGAAGTACCACAGGCTACCATAATAATTCGGCGACAACGACGGATAGTTGTGAGCCACGAGCGAAGGCCTCCAAGCTGTACAGTATTGTTGTCAAAGTCAACGCGGCCACGCATGGTATTGATAGTGGACTCAGGCTGCTCAAAGATTTCCTTCTGCATGAAGTGAGTGAACTTTCCCTTCATAATCTGCTGAAGCTCCATCTCAAGAGTTTCGATAGAGCGAGTAGAGGATTCGTTTCCTTCACGACGAACTCTGTGAATGTGGAGCTCGCCATCGTAGATATGAGCAATGTCATCATCTTCAAGGAAAAGAACCTTTCTAGTGTGCTCAACAACGGCTGCAGGGTCAGAAGCGAGGAAAAACTCAATAGGTCTGGGAGTATTGTCCTCAGACAGGAATGCTCTGGATTGTGAGTGTCTCAGGTGATCCTGCATAGTGTTGCCAGGAACAGTGAGAGAGGAAGAAGCACCGGGAGGGGCTAGAAGCGAACCAGTGTTGTGCTCATTTTCAGCATCAACAAACTCCACGTCAACAAAGTCAACCTTGAGTTTCTTTTCGGTCTTGACACCAATGAGGAGTGGTGATCCTTTACGGGTAGCAACCAGTTCATCGGGGTAATGAACAGATTTTACAAGTACACCGTAAGCGCCTTCAAGTTCCTTAATGACGAGCTTGGCCAAATCAGAAAAGTCGGGCTTGGAGCCGTTGCGCTCCTTGAGAGTGTTGTCATAAATGAACTTGAAAAGCTTGGCAATGGCCTCGGTATCTGTTTCAGACTCAAATTTGTAGCCCTTAGCTTCGAGCAATTCCTTGATTTCCCGGTAGTTGGTAATAATACCATTGTGGACAACAGTAAACTCATTGAAGGGATCAGAGCGTTGAGGATGACAGTTGATTGTCTTTGGGCGTCCATGGGTAGCCCATCTGGTGTGGGCAATACCTGCATGGCATTCAAAGACCTCGTCCTTGTCAATTGATTTTGAATCAAGGAGCTCCTTGAGGAGCTTTACTTTGCCGACCTGCTGAAAGATGCTGACAGATCTGGGAGGGGTGGACTCACCGACATTGTCAAGAAAGGTTTCGCCATCTACGGCGAGACCAGCTGAGTCGTAGCCACGGTATTCCTGTCTCTGCAGACCATCAATGAGTGTGGATAGAATGTGACCACGGGTTTGTGGTACAAGGTAGTTAATATATCCAAAGATTCCACTAGACAACAAGTTAGCACATGATGGATGGATGGAAACGAGCAACTACTCACCACATGGTTGTTATGTTTTAAAAGAAGCGATGACAATAATAATAAGGATTTAGGCGATGAATCCGGTAGGAACAAGTGAAACAAGGCGAAAGTCAATAAGGGAAAGCTGATGATGATGGATGAGGACAACGAAGAGCAAAACGACGGATAAAAAAGAGCAAAAGGAATTGACAGTAAAAGAAGAATGGATGGTAGAAAGGAAAGGAAAGGAAAGGAAAGGAAAGAAAGAAGGAAAGAAAGAAGGAAAAAAAGTTTTTTGGGGGAAAAGACAGTTTATTTATATCTTTTAGGGCTAGTTATCACAACTGTTGTGTTGTTTATTTACTGCCAAATCAGACTTTTCTTTTCTTCCCAAGACGAAAGAGACGAGCAGAATTTCAATTGTTTGGATACGCAGTAAAACAACGCAGTAGAACGCAGTAGAACGCAGTAAAAAAAAAAACAGAATTTATATGTAACGGCACGAGTTTTAATGAGAGATCTGGGTCATATGGCAACAACCAATGAACAATGTTTACTATCTAGACTATCTCCTCCCCCACGAGCAGCCCATGAAACGCTCTGTCATGATTCATGATTCATGAACTTTGCCTCGATACGTATCTATCAATTAAATCCTTACAGTACGTAATATTAGAATTCTAGCTCGAGTAGACTACGAACGTACTGATCAGGCAGGCCTGTGCACATGTGCCACTCAAGGTAATTATATTATAGTCTAATTAATTACGAGCTCTAATAGCTGCTCTATAAAAGTACTGGAAAACGAAATACTGTATTACAATAAAAAAAATAAAAAATAAACAAGAAACATTGAAATTTTAGCTACATCACGTGTATGGGTTAGGGCTATGCGCAACAAAACAAAGAAAGAGGATTAAATATTCTTATAAACTAGGCTTAGCTGAGAAGTAACTACTGTACCGATAGGCTCGCGCGCCCATATGAATTAATATAGCCAATTGAAAAAGCCAAATACTCGCATAGAACGATTAAGTCCAAGTTAATTCTTATTTCAAGGATTTACCGGTACCATATATCTTTGATCGCCATGAACTTCATGAAGTGGCCAGTGTTCACTACTACGTATGGTCTAGACGTCAGTGAGTCAGTGAGGCAGTACTTTACCATATCGCCCACAAACGCCCAAAGAGAAACAAATAAACAAATAAACATAAACGTAAACAATAAGACCATGCTTCAGCTTCTTTGTACTACGTAGTGTACATTTACATCTACCATCGCACTAGCTAGACTATACCAGTAGACTATAGCACCCACGATTGGGCCACCAATACGTCTAATCGAGTATCGAGGCACACATGCAATGAGTTTAAAAGGCCATGACTTAGTTCGAACATCAAATTCTAGCTGCACAGCTGCTAGCTAGACTACAGTACTGTGTTAGCTTTGGATGCCATGAATGATGCTCCTCGGTTGTTCCACAAGTCGTCACTTGCCCCATAAAACGGTATGAGGGGCATGTCATTGTCGGAGCCACCCACACTATGACGAACTTGTACATTGATATCTGTCACATTCCCCACTTTGTTGTATATTGTTGTATTTTTCTCCGACAGCCTCTTGGTGGGAGATGACGACCGCATCGATATCGGCTTGAGCTCTGCAATATTTAAATTTAAATTTGAATCTGAATCTGAATCTGAATTTGGATTTGGATTTGGATTAGGATTTGGATCTGAATTTGGATTTGGATTAGAAATCGAAATCATATTCAAACAATTATCGCTGTTCATCGGCTGTATTTTTGTTTCTTGCTGCTTGTCTTTTAATTCAATTCCACTTAATCGTGGCATAGGTGCCCACGAGAAATGCCGCCGTGCTCTCGCAATGCTCTCGCTTGTTCGCTGCTGTTGGCGAATACTGCCTGACACTTTTCTTTGGCTGCCCCGGGTTAGCGTACTTCCCTTTTTGTGGTCTCGTCTCAGTGAGGCCGCACCTTTAAACAAAACTCTATCTGGGTTGTTGGCAACCACTGGTGATGATTCGAGTTTATTTTGGCTGTGATACTTGTAAGCCATGCTGGAAATATCGAGATTTTCTTGGCTACCATTAGCAGAGGCAGACTCAGAAGCGATTGTCAATGAGCCTTCTATGCAGACGTCAGCAGGGGTGCTTGTATCAAGACTTAGCCTAGTCTTGGCATGAGATGCATCGCCTGGGATGTCATTGAGCAGGAGCGGCTCAATGAACTGTTCTTTATCCTTATGACTCTCACTGTTGGCTGGAAGTTCATCCGTCTTCATATGCAGATTTTCATTTCCGATTTCATCTTCATTTTCATTTTCATTTTCATTTTCATTTTCATTTTCATTTTCATTTTCGTTTTCATTATCATTATCGCTTTTCAATTCTTTGATTTCTTGCCAAAGCTCTTCACCATCCCTGGAACTATTAATATCACTGACTGAAGAACACCGGCTTGATAGGGCTGAGGTCGATCCACTCAATACTGAATCATTTGATCCATCACTTGAAATAGAACACTCCATGGTATGGAATGAAAATATTGATGGTAACTCAATGCCTGGGGCAGAATTTGAATGACAGAGGTGAGGTGGTTCTAGGTCTTGTTTTGAAAATAATGCTGGTAGTGGTGATGGTGGCTGGGATTTGGGTCGTTGATGGTTAATGGGTAGTTGTACAGATGAATTGGTGGGGCGTAGAGAGTGTCGAGAGTGTCGATACCTTGAAGGAATGGGAGCAGGGGTTGTAAATACATGATGCTGGGAACGCTGAAGTGAATCTTCCGGGTCAACTATTAAGATGGGTCCTTCTTGGTTGAAACGGACATGTTTGGAAGTTTTTGATTTAGAAAGCTCTCGTGTTGGAAGAACAGCAGGCGGCGTGTCATTTGTTGTTGCGATTTTAGACCTGGGAACATCTCGTTTCACCAAGTATTCTTCTTCTCCATCCTCTTTGAAGGCTTCCGTAAAGTCTCTAGATATAAGATGATTACTTATGGAAGGAGTGAAGATGTCCCTATGCATGTGCTTTCGAACACGCCTCAGTTTTGCCGTTTGTTCGTTTTTCGTAGCCTGTTTGTCGCCGTGAATGCTCTCTTCATAGTTTCTGACTGAAATGGTGTTGGAAGGGCCAACAACCGTCATGTCCATGCTTTGCATCATGTTGTATTTTAGAATGAAATTAAGAGGTGAAACTAAGAGTAAAGAGAGGGAGAATTGAGGATTGTGTAGTACGTAGTGGACAGATATATATATATAAATATATTCAAGAAGGCAAACCGAGAGAACCATCTACTTAAGTATAATCTTCATTCCGCATCCATTCTTTTTTTAGTTTGATGCTTTCCAATTGTCGTTGAGAGCGTTTTAATTGTCTTTGATAATTTCACTTTTTTCCATGGCATGGAATAAAATTACGCGAATCATGCCCATATGTGGAAAGCCGCATTTATTTCTATTTTTATCCCATTTTTATCCCATTTTTCTCACTTCTTTTAGGGCGAATTTAATTTTATTCCGTAATTACAGTACTGTACGCCTTCACCGTGGCTTCACGTACGTGTTACTGATGTCATATCATGAGCATGTATCCGCGAGCTAAGCTTCTCTTGAGCCGTCCCTTAAGCTTAGCCGAGTCTAAGCCGACGGCCTGTCATATTCCAAACTATTCTTTTGAATCACACGGCCGTTGGGCGTTTACTCCTTTGACTTTACCGGTTTTTCGCAGCCTTGAAAGGCGTGTTCTGCGATATGCCAGGTCCTAAGACCTAGTCTAGTCTACTTCTACGGTATCATGCATTGATAGCATTGATTGTAGTACTATTGGTTGATTTCCTCTATTAATTTCATCAAAGTAGTCATTAAAAATAAATGCCAAGTTATAAATTGTGCCAACAAGCCTAATTAGCTCACGACATCATCACAAGGCAAATATGGAGAAATCCGTCTGGATACATGGCCTCTGTCAGCAAGTCTAATAGCGGAGCCTTCAGAGGTAACTCTACTCCATGAATCAACGGGCGAGCAAGTACACATGTCCGCTTGGACGGAAACAACTTGGGCATATGCGAGTGGAGAGCTGTTCCAACGGTTTGAGGCTCTCCTTCTTGGGGTTAGAGAGGGAAGTCTAAAAGGACAAAAAACTCATTAGTACTTACTAGTGTCGTCGATAAATGGTGACACCGGCGTCTGCAGGACCACGTTGGAAATTGGAAGATATATTTTGACAGGAATACTCCGCGGTGGATCCATGTATTGACGATCCATGAGAGTCTTAAATGCCAGCAGGTTTGCTGAAAGAAATAGTTAGTAGTTGTACTATGATTAAATGCGCCCAGAAACTCACATTTGCTAACGCTTTCCCAGAGAGCGGTGGTGTCGTCTTTTGACAAGTTCATGATAGCTTTGGCATTTCCGTACCGCACGTAGCTCGCCTATAATACATGCCTAGTTAGTACAAGGCTTGTGTCAACAACAAAAATGATAAAACCGCACTTACCTCTTTGATTTGGTTCATCCAGTAGTCTAGCACCGTCGTTGTATCAATTATAGACAAGATGTGTTCCTTCGGATAGGCTTTCTTATGCAGTAAGAGCGTCCATGGAACAAACTCATGGTCTTCCATGCCTTTTGACGGATCAAGACCAGTTAACAGGTCGTACGAAAGCCCAATAGGCCAATTCCTAAATCTCGTCAGTATGCCATCACACACCACAGACCGAATGTAAGAAAACTCACCACTTCAAGGGAACACCTTCAAACTCAAACCACCAGTCCAGACTATTTGCATCTTCGGGCTCGATCATGTCATTTCGGAGAAACGCTAGGGCGTTTTTTAGGTATAGATGAATGTATGAAATGCGAGGCACATTGACCTAGGAAACACCATCAGCGGCCCAGTTAGAATAAAACGACCATTGCTCGGTGAATAGTAAATATACATACAAAAAAATCTGCACCATGGAAGCTTCTTGCTTCGTCTTGAGCCAGCACTAAGCGAACAGATATACGGCCTTCCCATATTCGCTCACGGAGTTTTGATAATGGCATCAGTAGTTTCGTTGAAAGAGACTTTTAGTGCGGGTAAAGTGTGGCGGCAGAGACCAGTTGGGAGATAAACAGACGTCGACGTACTAAATTTCCATGGGCTTGTTTTTAGTAGGCGCTTTGACTATGAATTCGACAACGTAATAACAATGAGTGGAACTGTCAAGTTAAGCATGATATCGCAGCCTATCTCGACAGTCTTCGCCTCTCTTGCCGGTTAGCGATGCTCATCATATGCTCGAGTTGGCACAAATTTAAGTTCAGTGATTGGCCAATATCAACATGTGACTGATAAAAATTAATTATTAGGACTGACGACATTGTTGACGACGTTTCACTGAAGGGCCACTCGAAAGGCGATGTTTACTACAAATTCATGGCTATCCTCTATGATCTAGCCTTTATGACAGTTAATTCAGAGTGAGAGCATGTTCTCGAGTGTCTTGTTTTTCATTTGTTTGACTGGCCGGGTCGGCTCTAGATCTATTAGAGTATTGGTCTCAGATGAATTAATGAAGCCAGATCAAACAAATAGTTAGACCTACATTGTCTATGATGAACTCTAGACCCAACACGACACTCTGATAGCCATTCAACTTGAACGTAATTATAATATAATTATAATATACAGTAAACAGTCCTTGAGCACCTTGAAGAGCTCTTCAGCCTAGAACTCTGACAAATTCAGGAATTATTAGGATTAGATTAACCCTTACCCATCATACTGGTGCACCTCATTTTACTTTTTTTGTGTTTCCTCATGAGCTATAGCTGCTGCTGTTGTTGGTGCGAGAATTCTTGAGCAATTGATTGTTAACGTTAACTCTGCCAGTAGCAATTCTGCAGTTCTGCAATTCTGCAATTCCGCCATTATTACAAGTTCTGTTTCCTGTTTTCTGTTTCCTGTTTTCTGCGCCTGGAACCTTGTCATAAACTGTCTCAAGCGACATACATATTGCTGTCATTTACTGTGAAATATCCTCCCGCGTTGCTCTCAGTATACGTTTTCCAGTCACAAACCAGCTATATAACCGCAGCTTCTTTTTCACTTTCACCCTGATCCAGCAGTTTGGCCTTTTTTTTCTCCTTTTTCAAACACTCCCTCTCAACGCTTCCCAACTATACCTTTTTGGACCTTTTTTTAACCCACACACCGCCTATCAGACCACAATATTCAGCCTCGTTCAGCCCCGACCAGTATCAAACAATCTTCCTCATTACTGCCCTCAACTATTTCGTCTTGTAAAGTAAATGTCCGATCATGTATGGCTCTATTAGTAGAGTTAATGCCCAGAACGCAAAGGCCAAGGTTAGTACTCCTCAACAGCGCCGCTCATACTCCTACAGACACGATTTCTAACTTTCCAGCTCGCCGACTCCTATGCAGAAATACTACGAGATATCTCCAGCACACAGGTCAATACAATAGGCAACTACAATGTCCAAAGCTTACTTGGAGAAGGTATGTTCCTGCACCATCTCTTACCGTCCCTTACTCCTCCGCTAACAAATACAGGGAGTTTTGGTAAAGTCTACCTGGCGACCCACAAATTTACTCGAACAAAAGTATGCATTTTTTCATTCCCATCCTGCGATCCTCTCTAACCTCTCAGGTTGTGCTAAAAGCTGCGTCAAAAAGCGATCCACAAATTGTTCGAGAAATCCATCATCATCGTCTATTCAAACACACACATATTGCTCGTCTTTACGAAGTTGTAGTCTCCGAAAGTAAAGTCTGGTTGGTATTAGAATATTGTCCTGGTACGTGTTCCTACCTCCTTCCCTACTCCCTATTAACCGTCTGCTACCATTTTAGGCGACGATTTATATTCATACCTCGTCAAAAAAGTTCATATCCCTCTGGAAGAAACCAAAAAATTTATCTCACAGCTTACTGGAGCTGTTGCATATACTCATCAGCAAAACTGCGCTCATAGAGATTTGAAATTAGAAAACATTCTTCTCGACAAACATAACGATGTCAAATTGGCCGATTTTGGCTTCACCCGAGAGTACTCTGCCCAGACCATGCTAGAAACAGTTTGCGGAACTACGTGCTATATGGCTCCTGAGATGCTTCTTCACAAAAGGTATTTCGGCGAGGCTGTCGATGTATGGTCTTTAGGCGTCATTTTATACACTCTGCTCTTTGGAGAAATGCCATTTGAGGAGGACGGTGATAACGAAACCAAAATGAAAATCCTCACTGAGGAGCCAAGATATCCCGATCCCGAAATCATAGGTCCACCGTTATCTCTCGTCCAAAGTATGCTCTCAAAAGATCCTCGCACTCGGCCATCATTAGCCGACATTTTGAATAATCCCTGGCTAGACAAGCACGGTGCAGCTCAACGCGAAATTCTCAATGAAAAAGAGCCAAAGCCATTCTCGACACGCGCTGAAAAAAGATTATTACGGACGTTTCGGGCAGCTCATTTTGACATGGACAGACTAGCTGAAAGCGTGTTACTAGCTAAATGTGATCCCATGGCAGGATTGTGGGCCTTGTCAGTTCGCCGGGAAATGAAAATAGAATCAAAACGATCGCACAGAAGCAGCATAAGCATTTCCAAGTATTCAATGTCTCGGAAAAATTCAAACACCTCTACGAAAGAAAAAGCGCCTCTTCTCCGGGCACTAGGAAAGCGATCGGGCTCCGGCTCACGAACCACGTCATTATTGTTGCCTTCGTCTCCCATTTCTCCAAAACACAAAACCTCCAGCTGGGTTGATGAAACCCGAATGTTACCTACAAACCCAGTCCCACCAGTCATTGAAGTCAGTCACGCGCCTGTTACTAGTACCGCGGATAGATGCCCCGAACGCCCTCAGCGGTCTCTTTCTAAATCCAAGTCAGCTGGAGTCCTGGGATCAGCACGATTTGATAAAAACTCCATACCCCAAAAATACGGCCCAATAGTTTCGCCCGCAAAGTCGATGAACGTTGTGTCGACAGAAAAGAAAAGGCATCTTGTTGCTTTTAAAAACGTATTTATGAAGTTTGTCATGCCGTCTCATTCCAAGAAGAAAATCAAGCCGAAAAAATCTTCTGGAAGCTCCCTTTTATCAGGCATAGTCGATAACCTTTCCAAGCACAGCTCAAGTGACAAGGAGAAAGAAAAGGATACAGCCCATAACACTGCGTCCAACAAAAGTACCCATTCCGGTTCGCTAACCTTGCCCGGCGCGACACAGACAGAAAAGTCGAAATTAGTAGGAGAAGAGACCCCTACTAACACCCAAAAGTCACACAGTAACGAAAGCCACGCCGCTAACGACTCCTTCAACTCTGCATATGGCACTAATATTAATGAATTCAAGTATACCTCGTCGCCCCGCCAAAGCGATGATTTAGGCCGTCGGTCTTCAGTTGAAAATAGCGATTTACTTATGACTCCTACGTTAAGAGAATCACGACCTAGGCCCATTTCTCAAATTTCGCAGTTTTCCCAAATTTCAGGGTTTTCACAAATCTCTGCCTTGTCGCAGTTTTCCTCCGCCACATCCCAAATATCTCAAGACCAGTCAGCGTCCGAATTATCCGTTAATGGCAATGGCAATGGCAGTAGTAGTAGGTCTCATCCACTACGAAGACCTCACTTAGGACGCCGATCGACGTCGTCCTCGATTTCGTCTCTTCACAGCAATAGAGGAAGGCGTAAGCATAACAAATCGCACTCAAAAGCTTCAAGCACTTCGAGCGCCTCAGTCCAAAGCAGATCACCCAGCAGACATAGAGTTGGTGTAGAATCGCCAGACTCTGGAACTCAACCTGAGAATGGTGGTACCTTGACTAAAAGCAAACGAACTAGTAGAAGCAAGCCCAGCGACCTATTTTTCCGCAGTCAAAGCTCGACATCTGTTTCCAACAGGTACAATATTGGAACATCTTTTCCTCGCATGTTTTCTTCGACCAGCGGCAGTGGTGATAACGCCACAGACAGTCGCTCTTCCCCATTCACGAAAAGGTCGCCCAGCTCGTCAGGCATGCTTCCAACAGCTGGTGGTATCAATGGCAACTCCAATACTGCAAATGTCCTCGGGGGCAGTTGGTTTAACGAATCAGCCGTGTTCGGATCGAAAGGTAAGCCGCACAGGCGTCGTTTGATGTCAGCGTCCACACGTTCGTACTCCCCGAGGTCTGGAGGGGCGGCATCATTTTCGTCTTCTAGGAAAGGGCTGCACCATTCTCTTTCTGGACGGTCGCGCAAGAAGGAAACGCCGATTGAAGAAGAGGCAGAAACAGATGAAGAGGAAGAGGTTGTTGCTAAGAATGATGGTGCGGCTGCCAGTGGCGAACTCAATGGTAATAGCGAACCCCATGTTAATGGTGGCACAAATGGCAGTGCCAATTTAGAAGAAGAAGGAGAAGAAGATGATGATGATGAGGAAGAGGAGGAAACAGTGCATTTGGATAGCATTGGATACGAAGAAGACGAGGACGAAGAAGATGATGATTTCACAGAGACAGGCAAACAAAAGACATTTCAGAGATGAGTCCCCCCCAATCTTATAGACAAACTGGGGGAGGTGTCTAACACTTTGATAGCTTTTACGTGATTCTTCAACAACGTTGAGCGACAGTTATCTCAGCGACAGACTCGGAGAAAAGCCTTTTTATTCCATCCATTTATAGACTACAGGATTTTATAACGCTTGTGGTGCTGATCCCAAGTAATGAGTAAACTATTTGAATGTAATATGAAAACCATTTACTGCACATGGGTGTCGTGTTCTGTGACTATTAGTAGAAGGGAAAGGTTAGAGTTGACGATGTATAAGCGTAATTGAAGGAGCCAAGTTGAAGGTCAATTAATTGCTAACGAGAATTAATTCATCCGATGGGATTAGTAAAAAGGGTTTGGGTTTTTACACCCAAAGTTTGCCTTCAGAGCCATGGCAACTCATTTCCCTCTCATTTCAACATCACCCACCACCAGGACTCTCATCACCACCACCACCACCACCATCATCACCACAAACGCCATCATCATCTTTGTCATCAGTACGGTCACAGCAGTCACTCTAATCCACTTGAATCCCACTCTCACTTCTTTTTACACACCATGTCGAATTCAGAAAGGGACCCTTTGTTGGAGGCGTTAGAAGGCGAGTCAGGCGAATCCGAGGCTCTAGCAGCTGCTGCTCCAGTCGATCTTGAACGAGAGAAGGCACTGGAAGACTTTAAAAAACGGCTAAAGGACCATCGCGAATGGGATGCAAAGCTGCGCGATTTGAGATTGGGCATCAAGGGCTTGGACAAAGACTACGAAAAGACCGAAGATGTTAGTAATATCCGTGGATTCGTATTATATTCAAAAACTAACCAACTGAACAGGACATCAAAGCACTTCAAAGTTTAGGGCAAGTTATCGGTGAAGTGCTGAAGCAATTGGACGAAGAGAGATGTAAGTTGGCCTTGCTATTTGTTTTTTATAATTCTAACCTGTGCAGTTATTGTCAAGGCATCAAACGGACCACGATACATTGTGGGATGCAGAAACAGCATCAAGAAGGAGAGCTTGAAGCAAGGTGTTCGTGTGGCTCTCGACATGACTACATTAACCATCATGCGCATTCTACCACGAGAAGTCGATCCCCTTGTTTACAACATGACTACATTCGAGCCCGGCACCTTAACGTTTGGCGGTGTTGGAGGTCTGAACGAACAGATTCGCGAGCTGCGTGAAGTTATTGAACTTCCTTTGAAAAACCCCGAGCTTTTCGAACGTATCGGTATCAACCCTCCCAAGGGAGTTCTGCTGTACGGACCTCCTGGTACGGGTAAAACACTGCTTGCTAAAGCTGTAGCGGCAACTCTTGGAGTCAACTTCATTTTCTCGCCGGCGTCGGCAATTGTCGACAAGTACATAGGTGAATCTGCGCGCCTTATTCGCGAGATGTTTGGGTATGCTAAAGAGCATGCTCCCTGTATTATCTTTATGGACGAAATTGATGCTATTGGAGGACGACGATTCAGTGAGGGCACGTCTGCCGATCGCGAAATCCAGCGTACGCTTATGGAACTACTGAACCAAATGGACGGTTTCGATTACTTGGGGCAAACTAAAGTTATCATGGCGACAAATCGTCCTGATACGCTGGACCCTGCGTTGTTGCGTGCCGGCCGGTTGGATAGAAAGATTGAGATTCCTCTTCCGAACGAGATTGGGCGACTAGAGATTTTCAAGATTCATGCTGCTAATGTGCAGAAGCAGGGAGAACTCGATTACGAGGCTGTGGTCAAGATGAGTGACGGATTCAACGGTGCGGATCTCCGAAATGTGGTGACGGAGGCTGGGTTCTTTGCCATCCGAGATGACCGAGATTACATTGTACAAAATGACATGATGAAGGCGGTACGAAAGGTCGGTGAGTCCAAGAAGCTGGAGGGCAAGATTGAGTACGAAAAGCTATAAGATTTTTGAGCAAATAGAGTATGGAATTATATATATACTATACTATACAGTATATCGATTTTATAAGATTTTATTTTTGAATTTTACTTCTTTTGGAAATTTATTTACTTTTTGGGCATTTTCACAAATATATTTAATTGTTCAACAGTCATGTCTTGATTCGAATTCATCTCTTCCAAACACCACCCACTTAGTGATATGTATAGTTGTGCAACTTCTCACTATATTCATATATACCGGTAGTAGCAGTGCCAGTGCCAGTGCCAGTGTGTGAGTTAGTGAGAGTTAGTGAGAGTGAGAGAGAGTTTGTTTATAAACCAATTTTTTTTTTTTTTTTTGCTCAAATGGCCCACAATGAAAATCAACAAAATCGTCAACCCCGAGACCGTATAGTGATATTAATACTTCTCAACTGTATATTTCTTTCCGTGGCCCTGTATTCCAACAAGCAGCCGTGTTTTTTTTTCTTGGCTGGTGTCGTGTATGCCTGGACAATTGGGCTTCTTGTGTATCGGCAGAGTAGTAGTGGGTCTGGGTCTGGGTCTGGGTCTGGAGATGACGCTGACGCTGATGCTGATGCTGATGCTAACGCTAACGCTAACGCTAACGCTAAAAAAGAGAGGGCAACAGCAGCGGTAAATGAAGAAGGTGGTAGTAGAGCGGGAGGTGGAAATGGAGTGGGAAGCGGGAATGGAAATGGAAATGGACATGGACATGGACATGGACATGGAAATAGTCATGGAAATGGAAAGGGAAATGAAACAGGACAAGTCGAAGAAAGAAGGGCTGGAAATGTGATTGACCATGGAGTGTCAGTATGCCACCCTTATGGGGATTACTTTGGTGCCGAATCAAGGCCACTATTAACACCAGGACCAGGACCAGGACCAGGACCTGACTCAAAACTAGGTACTCTTACCCCACAGAATCAACTTTGCAGCCAACACCATCATCATCATAATCAACATCAACATTCATATTCACCCAATCCCCAGCCCATCCCATGTAATACCTGCAGCAGGGCAAACTTCTTACACCCTACTTCTTCTTCTTCTTCCACTACTACTTGTTTCTGCGCATTACCAGTTCAACAACCCCATCATCATCATCATCATAATCATCCAACCCAATCCTCAACAGATCATCACTCCTCCGCCATTAATCCCTACCAGTACCTGCAGCAGCGGCGGCGGCGGCGCACCACCACCACCACCCAAACCATCATCAATGTCCCAAAACGACTCCATCACTACTATCGCCATCACAAAGTGCATCATCATATGAGACACAAAATTCGACCGCTTGTTCATACCCTTGCTCACAAAACAATCTCGGCCCATGGTGTGGTCCGCTCGTACCTCGCTACCTTCTCCAAAGAGGTTCATTTGGAGTCTATGGTTATTGTGGCTCGCCGCAGAATTGAAGGCAAAGGGTTGGCTTGGGTGCATCAGGTTGTGCGGAAGATAGTGGAAGTGGAGACCCCTGGTGAAGTTGATGTTAAGTTGATGTAAAAAAAAAAAAAAGTGTGAAGTCAGAGAGGAAGTCCTCGAAACTCAAGAGAGTTAGTTATTCATAATAATGTCTATTCTTGGTATGGGTCACAAGTAAAACATGCTTATAAAACATTCGTATAAACAGCGCTACAGAGCCCACTGTCTCTAGATTTATGTTATTACACAGTGCTGTATGCATATTATTATGGTGTGGACTAGTTCCTTTTAATCCTCAAAGTCCAATATATCTCAGTTCCACAAGTAGTAGCTAGATTAGACTCTCTCTAGGCGACCGTAAAAAAAAAAAAAAATTAATACTTTTACGCCGTTCTTCTGTGTCGGTATTTGAGCAATAAATGAGCCGTTAGAAAGATGACAGCAATTGAAGAGGCCAATGTGATTTGATAGGCCTTTTCATAACATTCAATTCCCAAAATGCATTCACGGTTTCCTGTATCGTCGACGATTGAATTATCGTCAAAAAACCTGCCAAACAGCCAGTTGAATACGTAGGCCGTGGGGATGGGCGACAGAGTAACAATACCCCAGTTTTGGCTAAAGTGATTCATACCAAAGGCGTCGCCTACAATCATGGGGTATGACCCAAAGCACATGCCATACATGAGGCCGGTAGACAGCGAAATGATCCATAAATGGGATGATGACGAAATATAAAGGCCACACAACTGGGCAAAGGCGCAGATTGCACCGGCGCCTAAGAGAATCCAGTCGCGCCGGGTGTTCAAGCTATTCACAAGATAGTCGGAAAATGAGCCGCTGAACAGGCGACCAGTAAAACTACTTAGAGAAATGATACCCACATGTAAAGATTGGGTTCGGTGGACGATGGCCAAGAATTTTTCAACATCGTCAGCAGTGTTGGATGGCAGCGTAGAGATTTTGTATTCAAAGACAAGCAACGCCTTTACAATATATCCGCAGGAGTAAATGTACATCTGGCCTATACCAGCAAGAATGCCCATGATGAGAACGTGGTACCAAAAGAGAGGGCTTGTCAGCAGTCGTTTCCCATGTAAATCAACGTTTGGCTTGTTGTTGTATACCATCGGATCAGCCGATTGTGGTCGGATATGGGTCAGCTCTATCACATCAACACTAGTAGTTCGACTATGGTTGTCGTCTGCCTGGAGGGATGCGTACGTTTGCTGTGGAAGAAGCTTGACGAAAAAAAACGAGAACAGAAACAACGCAGCGGGAACTACTGAGAGGATCACCAAAATCCCATAAGTATCACCCGGAAAAAAAATTGTCGACGACCAAGCCAAAACAAACGCACTCAGTCCATAGGCGGCCATAGGGATTGACGTCGCAACTCCCTGCAGGTTCGGATAGTTCACAGCAGCACATTTGACTACAGCAGAAAGAACAAACGTGCTTCCTGCTCCCACGCAGAGAAGGGCCCCTGCCACAAGTGGGAATGACGACAGGGCATAGCTGTATACTTCTCGAACAACATTGTAGCCCAGAAAAATGAGTGCGGCACCGATAGCGATAGCAAGAGAAGGACCCTGAGAGTCGACCAAAGATCCTGATCCAGGCCCCGTCAAGGCTGTCCCTAAACTTCCAATCAGACCTATCGTTGAGGTCTGGGTGACTGTGAATTTCAATTGCGACGCCATCTGGGGAGCGTATGCTGAGTACAGGTATATCGTGCCACTGCCAATTCCTATACAATGACATTAGCATGTGTTTTTCTTCTAGATCTCGAGCTCTGTGAGAGCAGCAACACCAGCAGCATCAGAATCAGCAGAAGCATGAATCGACGACACAATTATAAACGCACCTGATAAGAAGCAGGCCAGCAACGATAGGGCTCGCTTTGAGGTATCGGGGTGACTATGGAAGCTTGGCATTTTGTCGGTAAGTGCTTTGAAATGAACGTATGTGGCTTCAGAATATCCTCAAGAGACTGGAGATATAGTTGCTTGATCGCAGCTTTATATGGGGCCAGTACTGATACAGGATGCGAAAATACGGTCAAGAGAGTAGAAAAGCATAGGGGCGACGTGGTCGGGAGCTCGTTGCGGATAGATCCAATGGGTCTTGATCTACGGGGGGTAGCTGAGTCATCAGTGATATTTCATGCATGAGCACTTGACGCGCGTTCAACGCCAAAAAAACAAAAAAATAAATAAACAAAAACAAATAAGGTACCGGTAAACATTAAAGTACGGATAAAGCCTGCTAAGCCTACAGTAGCCATAATTACAATATAAACCTTTAATACTAAGACCTATTCAAACCATAAATGGCAGACTATACGTATATCCACTAATTCCCTTGATACTTCTTGTTGAATTCCGTCACAGCGACTCCAAGTTCCTTATACACGGACCTTCGATCTAACGTGTTAGGAATGGGCACGAACGGGCCATGAACACCATGCCGCAATACGAGTGCCAATCCTGTGCGCTCCATCGTAATCGACTGCAGCTCCTGGAATGGGACCTCCCATTCAGTCGTCAGGGTAGTTGTATTCACCAGGATAATTCGCAAGAAGGTGACAATCACGACCTTTTGCCTGCTTGCCAGCGTGATGTGGGCGAGGTATTTGTCACGATAGAACTGTCCTTTGTTACAGTTCTTGAGCCAGTTCTGGCCCTCTGCTTCACGTTCACTGAATGGTCTTACAATACCATCTCGAGCAATGAATCTGGGCGGGCGGACCTTTTCAATTGAATGGGAATCGAGAACAGTGGTATTGCGAACTCCTTCGCTAACATTATTGGCCATGTCAAGCACACCAATTGCGGTTTTTGTTGGCAATCCAATAAGGCCTTTGCCAATACCTCTGAGGAAACCTGCAGCGCCACCAGTAGCCGCTCCCTGTGCAGGAGATAATGCCAGGCCAGTGATGCCACTGGTAAGTCCATCGACAAATGAGTTTGCACCATAAGCTATACCATTAAGGGCATGGCTTGGTTGATTTCTAGACCGCTTGATGCTTCTTCTTTCTTGGTATGCTTTGTCCATTGTGGCGGCCGACAGTCCTTTCGAAATACTTCCTGTAAACTTGGATACACTATCACTGATACCAAAAACGGACTTCTTGAAAAAGCTTACTCCTCCCTTCGCCAAATCAATGCCAAATTCTTGAGGGCTCTCGTGCATAATGTAACCTTGATATGGCTCATAGAATAAATCCATAAATCCTGAACTCATGTTGTTGAAAAGACCGACAGGATTTCCCAAGAAATCCGCTGACCCAAGAATCATATGAATCTGGTAAAAGAAATCTTGCCTGTAATGGGTTGTGATGGATTGTGCCAACATAGGAAGGGGAGTGCGCACATTTTCAATAAGCAACGCATTAAGCCTGATAGGAGCATCATTAATATTGCCCAAGGCCATGGTCAAGACATTGAAGAAAAACATGAGAGGGTTGGCCGAAGATCCGGTATCTTCTTCTTCGCTGGATCTATCTGTTGTTCGTTCAAAAGACAAATCCATTTGGGCTGGCTGAATATGAAGCGCTTCAAAGTAAAAGTCCATACCAGCGGCATCCTGGACGGGTTCGGGAATATCTAGTTCGGGCTCACAAAGCATATCCACCACTTTGCCACTAGTCGCAGTATACGCGTTGGAAAAGTCAACCAACGCAAACAAAAACTCTTCATCCAACTGTACAGTCAGCTGTTGGAGTAGAACAGTAGCATATTTGATATACAAAACTCCATAACTGTCATCCCTGACCTTTGAAATAGAGGCAGAGAAAATCGGATGCGACTCCATTTCTCTGCCAATATGTGGAACAACACTAGGATATAGCAGGATAGGAAACACGCTGTTCGGGAGTTGGTTATCAATCTGAATCCACTTCAATTTTGTGGTGACAGTTTCGTAGATTTCAGACACTCTGAAGCGAAGCTCCATACCACGAATAGTAACGTAGCATAGCTCTTGAAGTTCTGCGTTGATAACAGAGAGACTCACACCTTCGAGATTGAGCTCTACTGACAACGAAAGTGGTCCCTCATCTACTTGAGCTGCCGGTTTAGCAGCGATACTCGCTTGCGAGGCGTTGGTGTCCACTTTGTACAATGTCATAGACGGATCATAATCAGACAAAACCAGAGTCTGCGTGGGCCCATCCGCAACAACATTGAGATCAACCAATACCGGCTCACTTTCGTTATCTGGAAGAACCTTCATAGGTTGCAGGTTACCAATTTCCGCAAGTTGAACTCGGCGCTCCACATCCTTGACTTTTATTACCAGTTCCTTTACTGTAGCTGCTGGGAAATCCCAGGCGTATGCCATGACACTCTTGGGAGAAATATTGTACTCAATAGGAGAGAAAGAACCTTCATGATCAGTTTCCACACCTAAATCATCAACATGGGGATTGGACTGAAAGACTTCAAAAGAGTGATTCGTAAAGTTGCGAATAGAAAAGGGGTAAACCGTACTGGAATCTTCAATATGGAGGTATAACGTCGCGTCTTCCAATAAAATGTCAACCTGCAGCAAGCTGTACCCTGTTTCGTTCTTGTACATTCTCAAGTAAATGCGCCCAACATTCTCAATAGCAAATGGAGAGGACCATGACGAGCCATTGAATGAAGCAACCAACTGCTTTTTATCTGAGTTATTCAGAAAGTGGAGAGGCTGCAAAGCACCAGGGTTCACTGTGATGGGCTGCGAGGAGCCCACACCTTGGATATGAATACTTTTTGCTAGCTTGTTATGAAGCATGAACCTGGGGGTGAGAGTGACGGTTTTCGTGAGGCGGTACTATTGATGGTTAGATATGAAATAATAGAACTTCTCTCTCTCTCTCTCTCAGAAACTTACCTTTCCAATGCCTTCACCAATGTGAATGCCAACATATATAGTCGAATTTCCAAGACTTGAAGGTATAGCAACTTCTGAATCTTTGCCCAATGTGTCGAAACTTAAAGGACCACTCGTTGTAGAATTTCCAACTTGAATAGTTGCTCGATTTCCTCTTCCATCCGAGTCGAAAGACCACATTGTGGGTGCCCCAATTTGTACAGTAACTACTGAAAGTTAACAATGAGCTTCAGAATCTTATTTTAACTTACCATCCTTGCCGTTAATTTTTTGTGTGATCGGGTGAACCTCAGATATCGCTGTGGTGAACGAACTTCTGATCTTAACGGTGAGACCAGTCTTATTCAATACCAAGTAAGGTGCATATACTTGTACCTTACAGGCGCTACCTTTGACCTTGTCGTCACTGTGGAAGTTAGAAATGTTGAATCAAGACAATCAAGTCAACTTACATATAAAATAGCTTAATACCAAGTTTCTGGCCATTGGTGGAGCGAGCAAGAAGTCGTGTTTCTCTGGTATAATCGCTCCCAGGCGGAGAATTGATGATTGCAAAATCAGACTGGCGGTAACCGGCAGACTCATGGGGATGTACACTGAGCATTAACAAACGTGATGGCTCAACGACGTGGACTGCACTCTTTTCGCCTTGCTTCAAATTATTGCTCCAGTCCTTTCCAGTGCTCTTGTCGTAAATGCGATAGGTGAAATCGAAAGGTAAAAGATTTGTGATTTCAACAGGAGGCGAAAGTACAATGCGCATTGTTGGGTTAACACGCGCTCGCGGAGCAACTCTATCGTATAGAGCAGATACCTGGTAAAAGTACTTGGCAGTCACAGCCTGATTTGCTGGAAGGCAAGAAACAGATCTTGGCCCTTTGAGTAAATTTTGCCAGTAGATGGGTTCACGAGTCCACTGAAATCCAATCTTGGGATCGGGTCTGACATAGACAGGCATATCGAAAAAGTGATCGATAGGCACAGATTGGGATTCACCGGGCTCTACTCGCCAGGAGCGACTAGTAACATCATTAACATTGGTTCCGATTTCAATAGCGACCTGCGTTTTATTATCGAAAGTCAGAGCAGACCTTAAGATAATTTTTTTCACCATATCGACCATCACAACTTCACACATTAATTGGTGCCCGGCACGATCGGTATCTGAATCAAGAGCATAAAGATGTTGACCAGAAATTGAGACAGATACATTTCGAATTGGGCTAAATGGAGAATCTTTTAGTCGAATTCCAATGTCGCTTTTCTGAGATTCCGTGCTCAAGTTTTCTCTAAGGGTGTGCCAGTCGTCAAAGCTCCAAGGTACTTCTTCGTTCTCCGAAATTTCTATGGGCTTGCTTTTGATTTCTTCAGAATCGTCTACCCAAACCTCAATGTTGTAGCCAGTCTGGTTGACAATACGATATAACGCAGAATCGCCTCTAGGCCTACTAAGGAAATCAACATCTTCAGAAAGATAGTCCACAGCGTGGCCAATAATGCCAATAGTCTGGGAAGTCAAGGTGAGCTGAGCCATCTTATCAGAGTTGAGCTTCACAGATGTGTGGTCACCCTTACGATTGACATTGAACGAGCATCCCCAAGGTTCAATCAAAGGCTCCCATGCAGACTTTTCATAGTTGTAAACATTAACAAAAGTATCGATGGCAGCGCTAATGGATAGATCGGCCGACCAGTTATGAACGTTAACAGAAAATGGTCGAACAAACAAGTCAAGAACAGGAAGTTCATGCTTTGTACTAATCATCACAAACCGAAGACCATCAAACTCAGCTAATAGTTGTTCTGAGCAAGTGCAGTTCACCACGCTGGGGCGTCGAGCAACACTGGGGCGTCGAGCGACACTTGATCTCCTGCGGGCTTTCATTGCTTGGGAAGACTTGCCAGTTACAGTGGTCGCAAGAGTTTTAGTCTCAGGCTTGAATTGTTTAGAAAAGCGTGAGTATTTGAGCTTTTCAGGTGCTACCTGGGCCGAAGCTTCAGTAGACATGGCAGAAGCTCTCTGTACAATGTCCAACGCTAACAAAACTTCGCGAAGTGACAGTCGTAAAACCAAGGCTTGACTGGAAACGTCAATCTTCACAACCTGCGCATTCTGGGTAGAGCCCCTAGAATCCATGAATGCAGTGACAGAAAAATCGTCTAAAATTCTGAGTCTGTTCTCGTTGAATTTGTTCATTCTGCACAAAAACATGCCAACGTTGACGACAGAGATCGACATGGCATCCGCTTGCGAAACCACAACCCTTTCTACCTTGAAGACAATGGCCTCTGAATCAATATGGCTTGGGTCTGCTATGAGAATTACCGAAACATCAGAAATATTGATGTAAAATTCTGTACGAATCTTAGATGGCTCAGGGATCGATACAGGTCCTGCCTTAGGCGCTAGGGAAGGCACAATACTCTCAGACTCAATAGAAGTATCATCTGGAGATGACAGTGAAAGCTCTTCTTCAATGGTAGTTGGAACGGGTAAAGCAGATTCTGCAAATGTTTGGAGAGCAACCATATAATCAAGAGCTAAGATCATGGTAGGATTGTTGACCCCCAATTCGAATTTAAGCACTTTTACGTCGGTACCGGTGAGAGAAGCAGTACAAGAGAACTGCTCTTGGCCATTTGTCGCAGCTGGGATAATTTCGGCAAATCTGTTGTCTCTGACAGCTCGGATATCCTGCACTGTGAATTCTTTAATATTAACAGATGCCTCAATATCACTATTACTCTTCATCTCAAGGTTGAGCTTAGAGTTCTTAAGAGAGAATTTCGACAGCGCACATTTTTGCACATCTGCAGCATGAACATTGTAAGTGTGGTTGTATAGCGACATTGTCAAACTCTTGGCTTCAAAAGTCAGGTCGACTTTGCTAAAATCCATCTCGGGATGAGGTACTTTCGAAGGACGAATTAAACCCATAGATTCCAGATTTCCTTGTAGGCCCAGCTCCTTTTCTAGCTCATCAATCTCCTCATCCTCCATTCCAGAATCGCCAGCGAAAATTCGAGAAAAGGCTGCACTTGCATCTAGCAAAAATTTACATTGAAGCTCAGTGAGTTTGACGTTAGTATCAGAAACGAATCCAGAAGCAATCGTCTCTGGCCGTTTCATTCCAGCAAATGGCTCAGCGTAAGACACGTCAAATGCTAGATCAATATTGTCAATAATCTCCAGCGATTGTGTATTTCCATCCTCAAAATTGATGGCTGAAGAGAGCTTAACAGCACGAACGCCAGCAACAATGCGATTCACAGTAGGGCCTTCCGGATCACTAACCAGTTTTGTATACTCGTTTCTCGCAAAAATATCACCCAAATGTGCCAGAATAGTATCGCAGGACCCGTCTTGCGCAAATTCGACCAGTCTTGGAATTACCATGATGGGAGTCGAGATGAGAATATCAAAATGTATTTTATTCGCATTTTCAATCTTGTTCGCTTGGTTGAAAGCGGCCATTCGCGCAGTGTCGTAGAGCGCCTTCATTTGAGCAAACTTGGCCATGAACTTGACAATTCGAGTTAAAGGCTCTTCCACAACGTTACATCTGATAGAGCCCGCTCGGAAATAGATGGAACTGTCGTATTGAGAACTGGAAGCCGGATCAAATGTTTCATACTTGAAGTCCACAAGATTGTCGCCTTCAATACTAAGTAGTTGCCTGAGAATAGAGTTGCGAGGAGATCCTTCATTGACTTCGTCATGAAGACTAAGTTGACCAATCCGGGATTCAACTTTAAGTCGTAATGAAACTAACTCAACATTGACATGCGCAGAGTTAAGCTGAAGGGTAGCAATTTTGATTCCATCATCGTTAAGTATGACTACAACCGAGTATAAGTCAACTTTGATTTTGATTCTGGATTCGGGTGGAGACGTGATAGAAGGAGAATCCTCAACGTCAGGTTCAGGCGACGCACTGCGCGATTCCACAGGAGGCGCGAATGTGTTTGTCATGAAATCCAAAAGAGTTAGAATGCTTTTGGGAGCTATCACAAATTTCAATGTTGACAAAGACAAGGCAATATCCTGATCACTAAGCTCCTGTCCTAGAGCATCAATTTTGTTGGTTTTGGTCCGCTTATATGTCATTTTAAAGAGATCACTGGCAGTGTCACTCGTAGATGTAGCAATCTTTGTGAGTTCTCCAGATAGCTCTTTCTGCACATGATCGTCAACAGAAATATCGGCCAAAGAAACCGTGGCCAACAGGTCATCTCCCGTGGCATGAAAGTCCACCTTGAGAGAGTCCAATTTGACATCAATTAAAGGCTCTTGCTCCAGTGTAGTAGGAGATAGACATCTGCTCAGAGAAATTCCAACTTTTTCAACAATAAAATTAAATTCCACTAATTTCTGGTCAGACTTTTTGGTTTCTTGGATTGTGGATGTCTCGGACGAGTCATCGAAGTCTGGTAGAGAAACAGCGTAAGGTCGGTTTCCCAGAACATCGGTTTCAGCCAACGTATCAGTATCGGACATTCCAAAATCTAGGTTGGGAATACACTTTTCAATAATCCTCATAATGATTCTGTATTTTTCGTCACACATGGAGGCCAATAATAAAGGAAGATTACCAGAGACTTTAAACTTGGTGATATTCTGCGCTTCAGGAAGGATAGAGACCTCAACCAAGAAATCAAAATTGAGTTTATCCATAACCGACATCGGTCCTGCCTCGCCCTTCAGTTGCTTCATAGTCTCTCGAAGGTTGGATCCAATCAAAAACTGGGTACTGTGGAGTTTGACGTCGTACTTGTCATACATAAGAGACTCTAAGGTTTCCCAATCCTGATCATTATATTTGATACTCGTTTTCTGCTTGACTTGTTCCTTGACTTCTTTACTAGCAAGATGACTGACCACACTGATATGACCAGCGTCCAGAATTGCACAAGGCGATGTTAGACTAGTGACATCAAGTGGAACAATAACAAGAGGGGCTTGAATGTCCATCTTAAGGTTGATAGTTTTGTGCTCCTGCAAAGCATACTCCAACCCCATGCGAGTAAGATCTCGGAACTCCTCTACTGTTGCACTTGCAGCATTGAGCAATGCGCCTATAGTTTCTGCTTGCGATTTTGGTGGTTGAAAGAATCGTACCACATTCTCAACAAATGAGACGTTGTAAAACATGGTAATACTCTTCATTTTGATAAAGAGGTTCGAGTCGGCATTCCCATCCAAGGGATTCTGCTCATAAGAAAGCCCAAAGAAAGCATCTTTATCTTGGTTTCCTGTATCAACGTCATCTTCATGATCACACCGCGTAATGTCATGAGGCGCATTTGAAGAAATAGGCTTTACAGTCACCACTTGTTTAAACAGGCTATCTGTTGATCCATCGTCAACCCTAAGTTCCTGCAAAGATAGATTCGCAAGGAAAGAGTCCGGACGGTTGAAAAAGCTGGAGCTGAAACCGTTAAAAAGGATTTGCATAATATCTTCGGGGGCTCCGTGTGGATTACGACGCAACGTAAAACTTCCTTTTTTGAGCTGAGTTTCGACTTGCAAAGTAACGACATCTCTTTTCAAGACAATAGAATCAATAGTGGCTTGCTTATCATCCCATTCAATAGCGTCGTAAAATTCCTTCTGTTGTTCCTCGGTAATTGGCTCACCAGCGATTTCCTCTGTTTTAGTTTCACCACTGCCCCAGATCCAAGAGGACCAGGTACTTGGCTTTGCGGCTTGAGGTTTGATTTGAGCCTTTTCTTTCTTAAGTTCAGCTTTTGCTAGAGATCGGAAAAAGCGGAGATCGTCAAAGGAGTACTTTTCCTCAAGCATGTTGTACTCCGTCATATCAGTAGGTGAAAAAGGGTGCCCTGACGATTTGGCTTTGTAGAGTTCGACATATCTCAGCCTGTCAAGGCGGCGCTCCAACACATAATTCCAGGTCCATTGACGGTTGGTTTCAGTTACTTGATTCAATACCACAGTACCAGCATACTTAAGCCAAGCCTTGGGGTCTTCTTGAACAGACAACTTTGGGCGGAATTTCTGATATTCTTTAGTTTGCAAGTAACGGTTATACAGCTCCGCAACTAATAGGCCATCTCTGTACTGGTCACTGTCAAATGTGAACCCAAGTTCGTCAAAAACAAATTGGGCTTTGGCGCTTGGCTCATCAGAAGCCGCCTTGTTGAGTGTAACTTTGCCAACGCCTGATACCGGGTGAAGTAGGTACTGAAAGTCTTCAACAATTTGACCAGAAACAGATGACATAAATTTTAAAAAGTCTGGCGAATCTTTATACGACTCGGAGTCTGAGTTCCAGTAGATGGAAAGTGCTCGCAGTGTTGTAAGCTTATGGGAGATGGGTGAGCTATCCTGAATAAAGCTTGGAACCCACTCAGAGTTGGATGAAACTGCAGAAAGCTCTTCGAGAGAAAGACCGACTGAGAAAGGATGATTCGGAATACTGCTTTGGTCTTCGAAGCGGACATGTATATTTTTGATTGTGATCTGTAAGTTATCGACAATTTTTGATGTCAAGCTTTCTGCGAAGGATTGCTGTTTGCGTGCTTCTTCAGGTGATAGATCTGTGGAAATTTCCCCAGTCAACTCAGATTTTTCAAGCTTGTTGAGTTTGAGAGTCAGCGCACGTTTCGCTTCATCCACAGCATCGTAGTCCTGATCCAGCTTGGGAACGGCCAAAAGATAGACGTCTTCGATGAGAACAGTGACTGGCTTGTTTCTTAGGTTTGACCAAGGGATCTGTAGCACCAATTGGCCTAGGCGTCCCTCTATAACATCAATTGGCAGTTTCAGTTGATCGAGGGCCTAATAATAATAAATACGTTAGCATTCATCCAATGTAAACGGGTGAAGATACCTACCTCGCGCTTGAGAGTTAAATTTCGGAGCTTTACATCGCCACCCCATATCCCGATATTAAGTTGGTTGGGATCGAAATTTTGGACCTAATAATTAGTATGGTGTCGGCTTTACTTGTGAGGGGGACCTACATATGAGCCCTGGGATGTCAGTTAGTGCTGCAAGCTACAATAAAAGAAAAAAACTTACCAGAAAACGGTTGAGAAGCGAAGCAACAAGAGACTCCAACATTTAGAGCGGTGATCAAAGTATCAGAGTAGAAAACAGAAAAAATGAAGCAAGTGTCATGAGAGGGACTTGTAGAGACTTGGAAGGAACATGGAGAGCCTGCGCCTTTGAAGGAAGGTGGGCTTAATCGTTTGAGCCTTTCTGTTGTACCCATATGGAATAACCTAACCCATGAGGGACTACTTTTGCCGTTTCATGGGAGAGAGAAATGCGAGAATTGGCTTCTTACGCCCTTTGATCTGGAGCCGAAGGCTGGGCTGGGCCAGGCAAGGCAAAGCAAGGCAAAGCAGCTTTTGGTTGGTACGTTGCGGTTCTTTGGCGGGTGCTACTAAAGCTTGGTGCAGCTGGGCAAAATTAAGGGATTAGAACCCTATTGCTATCAATACCGTACACTCGGCGTATAGTATGGGCCAACCGTGTGGGGATGCGCTCAACTTGCTAAGTCTTGCTCAATAAACGTCTCTAAAACAAAAACTGTTTTCTCTGAAGCAGAAGTTTGATACCGCCGCATATAATTCTGTAATTGACAGCTATTTTACGCAAGATTTACGAAGGTTTTACATTGGCTTTTACGAGACTATCTTCAGCTTGAATTTATCACAGCCAGACTAAGTTCAATTCCCGTTATCGTTTTTTACTTGCGATTCAGATATTACAAGATTACAATACCAAACTACGTATTGGCCGGCCGTTAATTGCACCTCCAAATTACAATACAATAACATAACTCAGAGATAAAAAATAATACCATGTATTTCAACTACCTAACTGTACATATAAAACTTGTCAGACTACCATACACACCCACCCAGTCCACCCCTCTCGAAAAAGTACATGCAAAGGGTTGAGATCATCGCACCTCATCCTAGCAACCAGCTCCCGAAAGAAAAGATTACAGAACGGAAAGGCATAAACAAGTATTGATGCCAACACAAGGCTGGCAAATCAAACAACTGTAATTTCTCACTCTAGGGTGCGCAGGGAAACAACCTCATCAACCAAGTTGAAATATGTGGCTCTTAAATAAGAGACCGATGAGGACGTGACCTATAGAAATGATCCTATGAAGTACGTCACTTACAGAAGAAAAAAAAAAAACTAAAGGAAAGAGGAATCGAGAGATATTTATACTGAAAAGTCTGGCATCAGGGTAGGGGTAGGGTTTAACTAGTTAGGGCTTTGTAGGGTTTCCATGAAATAGCTTTCGAAGGCACAGACCATGAACCAAAGACGCCAGACTAAGCCCAAGCCAACGCCAAGTTAACGTCTCTGGCAAGTCACCATATGGTAGACTAGATTAGAGGATAGTCGTCATCTACTGTAAACAGCCGGTAGCTTTAAACTCATGTTCATATCCATTTCCCAAAAACGCTATGGTAATAGATAGCATGTCTTATACCAAAGTCTCAGTGTCTTCAGAAGCACAAGCTCATATTTATTGAGAAACAAGACGAGACGTCAGTAAACAAGCATGCGAAGAAGCTTTAGGTCACCAAGACTACTCTAGGCCCAACTAGTCTACCTGAGAGAGATTGCATTCAGTAAATTTTGAGGTCCAGACTACCCTGGTATGTACAACGACACAATAATTTATGGCACGGTTCTACTTGTGAAGTCGTCTGCAGGTATAAAAGTCGGCTCCATACTCTGTATTCAGTGGTATATGGCAAGATTAGTCTAGCCTACTGGTGAAATGAAGTCGAGATCTACCAGTAAGCACAGAAACATTTACCATTTACTGGTAGATAGCCATCGTCCATGCATTTGTTTGGCAAGCTGCCGCACATTATTTTACAAAGATCGCAATTTATGGTTTCAATCCCCAGCTGCTGCAATATTTAAAAAATTGTATCATCTGACTGACGTATTGAGGGTCAGGGTTGTGCCACATGGATGTTCGGTTGCCCAACCAAAAACTGCGTTTCAATTTGAAAGGCTTTCCAAGGCCCATATCAGTGAATTTCTTCTAAAAGCCTTTCTTTTTTTATCACCACCAGTGAAAACCAAGCCAGGTTTAGAAGCAATAACCACCGCCACCACTCCACCAAAGCGAAAAGAGCGTTTTTGCAAACCATCAGAGAACGTGTCTCAACGCATTTCCTCAAATTATATAAAGCAAGCTTTGTCTTTTTTTCTCAAGCACTTCATTTCAGAAATATACCCCAACTTTTCGCGTCGTCGCCTTATCAAGCTACAAAATGAAGGTAAGTTTTACTTCACTTTTCCTTCACTTTTTCATCGCCAGTCCTCGTATTTTATGCTAACTGTTTTTTTAGTTCCTAGGATACGCAGACGTCTCTGATCTGAACTCGGCTCTTTCTATTGAGACTGCTGAATGTAAAATCGAAGGTGGTCTCGAAATCTACTCGACCAAACCTGCCTCAACGGACCGCAAGCTCTACAAAACCCTCGATAAGCACCTTGAGACATTGCAGCAGGATGCCATCCAATCTTACTCCTCTGTCCACGCGTTAAATGATCAACGTGCTAAATCCTTCTCCCCTCCGAATCAGCTGGGGTTCCCAGCCCTTTCGTCCCCCCCTTCGTCAAAATCTCCCTCGTTCACGGAAAATCCCAAACTCGTGCGCAAGCACGGAAAGACCTTATCGACAGACAGCACAGATGAAAAGGTCGCGCCGATACCAGGATTTACGACGTCTTACTCTGACTCCCCATTTGGACCTCTTGATCAAGCGGCCTCCCGCAAAGCGTTTGCTCACCTAGTATCCATTTTAAATTATTCTCATCCTGATCACGACTTTTCATCTTTACAACCTGCTGACTTCCGTCGCGAGCGGTCGGCTGCACCAGTGATAAACAGCTTCAATAACTTGCTGTTTGGGTGTGGCATTCCCGTTCCCCCGGGAATGTGGTCGAGCTTGGAGAATCACATAAATCTCAAGGAATGTGCTGTCTATAGCCACAGCCCTCCAGAATCGTTTCTAGATGATGAGCCAGGCACCCTTTGGTCATATATGTGGTTTTTCTTTAATAGACGCAGAAAGCGTGTCGCCTATTTGCACCTTACCACTATTAGGCATCATAAATCGCCGAAGCTGAGCGCGATAGACTACAGAGATGGAATGAGAGACGTTGATGACGAGGAGTACGATTTGACCGTTTATGGAGACGAAAGCGATTACGATGTGGTGGGCGACTTGGAATTGGAATGAATGGCTGATTGGAGACGTCTATCGTAGCCAAAAGCTTCAGAATTTTATTTTTAAGCTCCTGCTGTCTATCGCATGGCCAAGGTACCATATGTGAGGCCTGAGCAATCGTGCATGTACGTGCGCACTGAGAGATGAAGTGTGCCTGGGGAACCAAAAATCTTTGCATGGAAAGATGGTGGTGTCCGCTGGGCTTTCAACAGTAATATTAACGCACTCAAAGAGTTTAACGAACTGTCTGCGTACCCGGGGATTTTAAGAAGCATTATTTTAAGGGTTGGCTACTACTTTTTCTCTATTTTCACTTATGCTGGTAGTAATATTATATCAACTGTTGAATGCAAGAAAGAAGCCAGCTTAGGACGAGGGAGTGGGTGATATATTCTAATGATAAATATATTTGGTCAGTATTAATGATGGATCAGTCTAATCTGCGCTGAAATGATGTCTCATATTCGCGCCTTCGCTCACTCTAGGGCTCGTAACGGACTCAATGTTTCGAATTTCATCATTTCTCATTTGTTTTGGAACAATCTTGGTTTGGCATGAAGGAGATGTCTTTTTACAGCTGTACTGAACTTCATTGTTTGTGATTCTTGTAGCTTCATCCCAGAACCATTTCATATACCAAATATACATATACTGTAATTATTTTGCATACTTAGACCGAGAAAAAATTATAATAGCCCAGCATACTTTTTAAAGTAAGTAGAGCGGATTTGACTTCTAGTGTAGTAAGAGTGCTGTAATGATCGATTTCTATCAGTACCGGTAGACAATAATTATGGAGTTCAAAAAATCATTCTCGGTGGTAAACTACGGGCCTAGAGCGCTGCAACTTCAATTAGTGCGCACTGTGAGTCGACTAACTGGCCTAAGCGTTTGTGTTCACCCTAAAAAGAGCCCTATCTAGTTAAACCCTACCCCTACCCTGATGCCAGACTCCTCAGTATAAATATCTCTCGATTCCTTCTTCCTTTAGTTTTTTTTTTTTTCTTCTGTAAGTGACGTACTTCATAGGATCATTTCTATAGGTCACGTCCTCATCGGTCTCTTATTTAAGAGCCACATATTTCAACTTGGTTGATGAGGTTGTTTCCCTGCGCACCCTAGAGTGAGAAATTACAGTTGTTTGATTTGCCAGCCTTGTGTTGGCATCAATACTTGTTTATGCCT
>JAJMKT010000192.1:7988-39621 GCA_030563985.1 Geotrichum restrictum
TTTAATAGCAGAACACACACATTTGGTAAATAGAGAGCCCCCCACTTGAATGAAAAATTGCCTTGTCCGCTTGATTTACCATCTGATATGCGATAGCTAGACTAGGTAATTCATGAGATTCCTCCCCGGGCTCACACCTCCCTTTTTTTTTTTTTTTTTTTTTTTCATTTAATCTCAAATCTCAAATCTCAAATCTCAAATCTCAAATTCATTTTTTTTTGGTTCATTCTTACCTCATTATCAACAGTCTTAGCAGTCACAGACCCACTAGACACCCGTTCCATCAAATCAAGTACCAATGCCAACAAATCCATCTGTTGAAGACCCTCAACCACATCCGCACCCTGTTTTAGTAAACTTTCTTCTTCGTCGTTCGCGTACACGAGCAGATCGTCAACACCCCCACCCTCGGTAGCAGCAGCAACAGCAGAAGCAGCGGAAGTGCCTCGTTTTTGGAGGTTACTGGTAGTGGTGGTGCTTGTTGTTGTTATTGTTGGCTCAATCATACCGCTGCTGGTCCCGCCGCCGAAGTTTGTCATTGTGATTTGAGGTGGTTGTGGTTGACCAGGAATGGGCGCGCCGATGTTGGTATTGAGACTGTTGTTGGCACTGGAATTAGCATTGGCATTAGCATCGGTGTTACTGTTGTTGTTGTTGTTGTTGTTGTTGTTGTTGTTGTTACTATTGTTATTTCCGCTGGTATTGGTATTGCTGCTGACACCATTACCAAATGGCATGCCGCTTTTGGTCTGCGAGGATGAGGATCCCAGACCTGCTGGAGGGCTGGGCGGGCCGGACATGTCGGGGGATAGAGATATGAAAGACTCCATTGTTGTGTGTGTATGTAGTGAAAATAATAGATCAGTAGTAGTCAAGGGCTTGTTGTCAGTTCGATGGTCTCTATATATATATGCAATATACGGGGTACTAGGCCTCTTGGTTTCTGATTTCCGTAGTGGTATAACTTTGTTGGAAATGACTTTGTTGTGATTAAACCGGTAGAGCATTCAAAACGAGTGAAATTTATGTGGTGATGGCGATCGATAAAAATGGGTCACGCTTTTTTTTTTTTTTACAATATTGCAAGCAATGAAATTGAAATTTCGCATAGTACTGGTAGATCATGAATTCTTAAGATTGTTCAAACATTACTATATCCGTTGGACTACACCAATCCAATCTCCATTTTTTACATTGCTCTTACTTATTCACTTTCAATTCGATGGGGCATCAGTCCTAGACTGTCCCTGATCACCTTGTCCTCCTCGACCACCACGATTACCACCGCGACCACGGCCACGGCCTCTACCTCCACGACCTCTACTTCCATTACCACGAGTATCCTGGTTAGCAGGCCCACTAGGAGCCTGTTGCTGACCACCGCCATTGAGAGCTGCCATAAGTTGTGCACTTCCCTGCTCATCAAAGTGGCCAGTAGATTGAGGAACGGGTCCACCCATTGGCATGGGAGGCATGTATTGCATTCCAGGAATAAAGGGAGGGGGGAAAGGCATACCTTGAGGAGGGAATGCCATATGAGGAGCCATCATAAATGGCCCCACGCCAGGTGGAGCAGGTGGGAATGAGCTATCAGGGATGGGCGGGTGAGCATACTGGCCATAGACAGCGCCCATGAGGTTGTTTTGAGATTGCTGCAGACTCTTCTTATTTTTGCTTTTCACCTCAAGCGGATCTGCTTCTTTTTTGCCGTTAGAACGAGAAACGCTAACAGCGGAAACACCCTTAATCAGAGAGAGTAGATTTTGACGCATCTCTTCGCTTCCAGCTTCAGTAGCTGAAGATACTGTTACGGTCTTACCTCGCTTGGCTGCCTTAGTAGGAGTAGAGGCAGTTGCAGAAACAGAAGCAGCGGAAGAAGCACTCGGTCCCTTAGGTGCAGATGGCCCCTTAAGAGCAGATGGTCCTTTAGCGGCAGGAGCAGATGGCCCTTTAGCGGCATGAGCAGGAGCAGGAGCATGCGCAGCCTTGGGTCTTTGCAAAACCTGAGGCTTGGCCAAAATAGGTGCAGTGCCCTTTTTCCAAGCAGAAGGAGGGGCGGGGACAGATTGTCTCGTGCCTTTGGAGACCACCTTGGTCTGTTCCTGACTCTTTTTAGAATGGAAAACCAGCTGTTTGTTGCTCAAATTCAAAACCGAGCCGTTTTCAACAGTCAAACCACGTTTGGTCTCGCATCTTCCATTCAAAGTCGTTCCAGAATCGAACTCAACATCGAATAATACATCCAGAGTGACTTTAGAAACCATACTGTTGATAGAAATAACAGTACCTCTGCTAAACAGGTTGACCTTGCCATAGTCCAAAACAGAAACTACACGGTCACCAATACTGAAATGTTGCGAACTCAATTGGTAGAAGGCATTTGCGGGTGCAAGTAACGCCTCACGTGGGGTGTTTTTGTGCGTAACAATAGACACGGGGATAGGTGTGCTATTAATCTTGATTATTTCACGCTCAAGATTCAAAACGGAACCCCTACTAAGACCCTCAGTTTCTAAGGTTACCATAACAATACTGTTGTTATTGTGAACATGTTCCTTCATCCAGGCACGCACCTGGTCCATTTTGAATGCTGCCTCTTGGGGTCCGATGTGCAACAACGTAGCAATATCAGGAATTTCCTTTTGGTTGTAATTCATAAGCGCAGTGTGGATATCAGGAAAAGCTTTGAGGTATGAAAGCACAAGAGAGCTAGCTAGAGAACTAAATTCCCAGCCCTGCAGAGCCCGCTGGGAGTACCCAAGGACCTTAAGCTTCTTGGCCTCGGATCGTATGTTCAAACCAACATCGTAGGTCTTTCCATTGATGAATACCATGTACTTGGCAGTGACTCTGCTCAAATAGTATGAAGAGATTCGAATATCCTTTGCAACTCTAAAAGAAGGCATGAAGTGCAGCTGAGACTTTTCGCGCTTCTCGATCATATGACCAACACTTATCTCTCCGCGCGAAAGTTTCATTACTTCGACATCGAGAACGTTGCCATGATGTTCTTTGACCGTGACAGGGTTACCGAACGCACTTGGGCCCAGATACACTGCTTTTGACTCCAAAGGAAATTCCTCCTCAATAGGAATCGGAGGTCTCTCAATATATCGCTCATTCTCATTTTGAACACTTTCGACCACAGTCTGCAAAGGGAAAGTGACATGCTCAGATGAATAGAACTTCACAAGAGCCCCAGCCGGAGTACGCTTCAGGCCTTGAAGAGGAGCCACATGCACCAAAATAGGAGATTTGCCGATATTGACACCCTTCCTTGCATACTGGCGTTTGAAGCCACCAGCCTCACGCTGCCAATTGTCCAAATTATTATGAGGAATAGTCGAGATGGTATTTTTATTTGTCATTTCGTAGCTGCACATCTCATCAGTAATAGCAACAACCTTTGCCTCACGCAAATAAGGCCACCCAACATGCACAGGGCGATTCAGAAAACGTTTCGAGATAGTGCTACTCTCAAGGTCTTCGAACCTGTTTTTCAGGGTAAGTATAATCGACTCGTTTCTGCTAGGATGCTGAAACACAACAACCTCGGCGCTCTCAATTTTGAAAGTAAATGGAATTGTTTTGAGACTGGGAAACCCCGCAAGGGCATTAACACCCAACTTGGCACCAGGGCAAAGGCCGTCAACGTAATGCAAGCTCTCCAAAGGAGGCAAGAAAACCTCAGTCTCAATACAATGACAATTCTCAATGTTGGGGAAAAGGCTTGGGTAAGAGGAAGGATAAATAGTATTGACTTGCGGGTTGAAGTGAAATTCAATATTCGTTCCAAATCCGTTTCTTCTCTGCTCTTCAGGCAAGAGATATGAATCTCGCGATTTCAATGCATCCAGCAATCGCTTTTGATCAACAAAAGGAATCTTAACAATGGCCTCCCATTCGTTCTTCTTGTCATTCATGTCAAGCTCAAATTCTTTAGGATAAAAGTCCTTGATAGGAGAGTTATCTTCCGTCATTAGAGGCCATAAAGCGCGAGGCACCAAAGCCTTACTTCGTTCTGGAAGAACAGCCATGAGCTGTTCAAAAGGCTTGAAGGGTGTACTAACATCAAAGCTGATTTTCTTGTCCAGACCCAGTGCAATATCCGAGATCTTTGGCGCGTAATGGTATCTATAAAACCATCCCCATGAAGCGACTCCTCTGTAATAATATAAAAGGACCCACTGCAAACCCTCAAGATAGTTTTCAGCGACGTCTCTGATCAGCGCCTCGCTTTCTTCAGCAGATTTTACCTGAAACTTGTTTCTATAGTAGCTGGATTTCCACTTGAGAAACTTTTCCGAATAGATTTCTTCTTTGTGCTTTTTTTCATCCTCTTTCATAAAAACTTCAGCCTTCTCATATCGCTTCAACACGCTCTGGGCATTGTGCAGACGAGCTTTCGTTTCGTCCAAAGTTTCCTCATCAGGAATTCCGTCGACATCTACCAAAACTTTTACGTTTTTGGCTGAAATAACACGCAAATAAACCTTTTCACAAAGGGTTCTCATGAAAAAAACATCATCCTCAGACAATGGCTCTGAAAACGTAAACGAAGGGCCCTCCTCATCGTCCGATTCAGGCTTGGAAGCACTATTTGCCGTGATGACGAATTGTTTGACTTGGCGTACTAGTTCTTTTTGACGGGGTGACAAAATGAGCTTGTCAGCTTGCTTTGCTTTGCCTTTCTGTGAAACATCCTCAATTTGTTCGCTGAACCATTCTGAGTCAATAGATGTCTCCTCAAACAATTTATATTCAAATTGTGTCATGGCCTCGAGCCACAACTTCAAACGAGAAAAATTAATAATACCGCCCTTGCTCATATAACCATCAGACTTTCGCAGATACGATTTGTAGGTATTAAACACAATCGGCAACGCGTCCTTGTTAATAACAAGCGAAGGGAGCTCTGGCAAGAAATCATTTCCAATAAAAAAGTTGATAAGAATAAAGTCGTCCAAAATTCGTTCAAAGTCGTACTCAAATTTCATGTCTTTTTCGATGCCCGAAAATTCAAGTTCCAGATATTCACGTACAATAGCTAGGTGCAGCAAGTAAAAATTTTGGTCTTGCAGTTCGGTCGACTGCTTTGTAGCCCGTCCAAAAGTCACTTCTTCTCTTAAGAGCGCAAAATGAGGGTCGTGACTTAATAGACCCAGCATGATCAGATCAGCGTCCAAACCGTAAAGACAATGCCTAATATCGGGCGAGTATCCAGGTTGGGCCTTTGCAACACGGATGTGCTCCATGATCTTGTGCTCACCTTCACCAGGAACCTCATGGCCAGACAAAATGATTTCAATATTTTGCCAGCTGGAGTCTTGCGATACCTTCTTGTGAACAAAATACTTTAATTGCGCTGTGAGTTTCTCCATGAACTCAGTACCAGGTGTGATAGCATTGGAGTCAAAAGGGTCGGTTGCTGGCAAAGGAATTCCCTGTTCAATGGCCTTTGCACGTCCAACCTCTGCATCTAGAGCTGATCTAAATCGTCTGGCGCGTTGTTGATTCATTTTGGCGCGAGGGGCAACGCCATCAATCGCCATGTAAAACAGTTTTTTGGGTTTGATGATGCCAAACAGGTGCTCAATATACGCAAAGATTGCCACGTACATTTCGCTTTCTGATAGCTGAAAAGTCACGTCGTCATTCTTGTGTGTACAGTTATGTAAAATGGAGTTCATATCGAGATAAAGATTGTCGAATCTATTCCTAGGTTAGTTGATGGAAGTATAAGTCGCGTTCAATCAGTACTACTTACTCAGGCACCTCTGAATCGTTGGTCAACTGTGAGATGAGTGGCCATCTCTCCGAGATGTATCTAAAGAACTTGGGGATACCTAGGTCTCGTTAGCAATGGAGCCATATGTCTTGACTGGTACAACTCACCCATGGTATAAGATAAATCAGAATAAAAGCACTCGTGCCAGTAAAAATAAGTCTAATAAAAGCACTCCGGGGAAGCAATAAATAAGAAGTCGAGAAAGAACGAAAACGCCAGAAAGTATGAAAATCAAATAAACACAGATTTATATTATTTTATTCGCAGGCAACAGTATTTTGCCCTTTGATCAGTTGGTGGTGGTAAGTGAGATTTATGGATTTTGGTTTTCTGTGAGAATCATTAGTTTTGGCGCGTTGTACCAGCTAAAATCTTGTTAGCTGGGCCACCGGATACGTGCTGAAATATTTACAAGACTGTGTTAATCCCGCCAATTTACAAGCCATCGGGATAGTACAAAAGAATCAATATACAGTAGGTGAAATAAATAAAGCAGGTTAAATTAATACAGACTATTCATTGTAATTCGTTTTTGAGAAATACTTCACTTGGAGTCAGGGCTCCCAATGCTCGTTGAGCGTGGCTGCTCATCATGGTGAGGCCATAAACGTACGACGCGTTCACCCATCCAAATCTAAAAGTCGTTGTTAGCAGGTGGCACCAGTATTCATCACTTGATATACATACCCTTCAGTTGCAAACCCTTTAAAGTCAGCTCCCTGGTTTCCGTACTCTGCGTTCACTTTGTGTGGCTCGCTAAGGTTTGTGACATTGTACTTTTCAACGACTACACCGTTGTAGTCCACAAATGCCCGGGTCATCATAAAGAGCCACTTGTAAACAATTCGAGTGAGCTCTTCTTCATATCCATATCGTTTAAGGCCATCCCATGCTAGGATTTGCTGAGGTGCCCAGCCATATGGATAGTCCCACTAAGTAATTCGTTAGTTGATAAACCTTGATAATAAAATAAAAAAACATACCTGTCGATTTGGCCGATCCAAACCTACTGGTCCACGTGAAACCTCTGTGCCAGCTGCAAGACCGCCAATTTCTTCAAGCAATGGCAAGGCATCTTCTACCAGTCTCCAGGCCTGACGAGGTGAAGCAACACCACTCCACATGGCCCAGAATGTGGTCGCAGACACATAATCGCAAATCTGTTCTTTTTTGGTGTCATAGTCAAAAAACATGCCAGCCTTTTCATTCCACAAATATTTGTCAATTGCAGTCTTTCTCTTTCTCATTCTGCGGTCCCAGACTGCAGATGTCTCGAATGATCCATCGGGCATTTCGAGTTTGTCGCCGAAACGTGTGCGGATTGTATGAGAGATATCTGCTTCATATTTGTAGAGCAGCGAGTTAAGATCAATAGTAGCCAAGTTGGCACATCGCCCTTCCAGGCGATAACTCGTATCATGACCAGACTCTCTAACAGCACGGTCATGTAAAAAGTACTCGTCCAACACAGGTTCATCCACTTTCCCATCGTTGTACATTCGCTGGAATTCCTCAAACGAGACCTTATACTTATCAGCATAAGGCATCAAAAGGTTCTCAAAATGAGTAGATTCAGTTTCTGGGGGAATACCCAAGCCATCAGGGTGGTATCGTGAAAGGCCTGTTTTAGGGTCTAGTCGAGGCTCACATGTCCACACAGTATAATATTCCTTGATTGCTGCATGAAGACTCGTTTTGAGAAAATCTAGCGCACCTGGAGTGTGCTTAATTTTGTCGAACACGCGGAGAGTCATGTCGGTTAAAAAGGGGGGTTGAGATCGACACAAATAATACGTTCGATTCGCGTTCAGGATTTTTCCATAGTGCTTGATTTCAAAACAAAAGTTCTCCACAATTCCCTTAGCTAAATCAACTTTGTTGTTTACTAGCAAGCCTAAGGCAATCATGTAAGAGTCCCACCCGTATAACTCGTTGAATCGGCCACCAGGTACCACATACGGAACGCCTCTTAGTTCCATTTTGTTTGTTGTGGGGTTGAGTTCCTTTTGCATGGCAAGTGCCAACAACCCTGGTTTATCATTAACAGACTTAACCCATTCTGGGGTAATATCAGCCGGTAGATAAACAATCTCCAAGTTCAGTTCGGGTCGTTCGTTCGCAATTTGGAGGTAGTATTCATACTGTTCTGTTTCGGTTGACGGAATGTAGATGCGTGGGTTCACATTGGGGCCTTTCGTTTTCGCATCCGACGCAATGCTATCAATCATTCGACTATCAATGTGACGAGTCAGTGCGTCCCAATACTGTTCCGATATTAACCTTGAGAGACGACTAACAGGGTTTTCATTGAGTCGTTCCTCATCAAGAAGCACCGTACTTCTACCCAGGCTTCTGGCAATAGTGAGCTCCTGGAGCAAGTTGGACAGCATATATGTGCCTCTAATTTCCGATTTATTGAAACCATTTGAATTTTCGGTTCCTAGGCTGAGAACTTTGGGGCCGTTGTCCTCCACGGTGATCTGAAAGTTCTGGTCAGTATCTAAAAAAGTTAGCAGTGTAAGAAATACCACAATAATTATACTCCTTACCTTCGCTAGCCAAGAGTCTCTCTAGAGTTTTGTCAACATTGACCAAAAATCGTCGAGGGGTGGTGTAATTGTCTATTTAAAGTTAATTAACAAAGGACGCTAAGATTTGATCCGGTTTACCTTGAGACATCCGTCTTCTATTCTGAACAATTTGCCTGTGAGAAGTATCAACCTATGGTAAAGAGCATTAGAATGAGTTCAGCTTTATTCCGGTGGTTTCCTTTTTATTTTTGTATAGATCTGGCATGTTGCTTACTGTAGAAAACGTTCTTGCACGAACGACTTTGTTGCCCGTCAAAACTGGGTTTGTATCAGGGCCATAGTACACATTGGCAGTCGAGTAAGGACCAGGCCACGGCTGACCTGTAGGAGTTGTCGAGCGGGACATGTCTAGATCACGGCCATCTGTAGGTTCTACCATTTTAAATTTATTATTGGAAAGTGAGGCAAAGAAAGAAAGAAAGAACAGGTTGTTGAAAAAAATTGAAAATTTAAAGAGGTTTTTCTTAGATAAAGGGAGGGTCGGGATGGGGATAGGGATAGGGATTTTTTATTCATGCACGAGCGACCCAAAACGGAGCACAAAACGGATATGGCTGAGACCCCTATTTACCACCCGTTAAAGCCCTGGATCGATGACACCTCATTCTGTAACATAGACTACAACAGCCACGCGCTCATGTATGCCCAGAAAAATACGGAAGAAAGGGTTTGCACCTCGTAGTTAATACGATCATCGGATCATGAGTCTACGACTCTAGGTGTATGAATTAATATCCCCCTCAAATATTTCCCCTACATCCTTGTCTGCAACATGTTCTCACAGGAGAACAAGCCTATCAAAAAGTGCCACCACAAAACGCAAGCCCTAGTCTACTTTGTGAATACTGTACATGGATTGAACTTATAACGTACTAAACTAGCTCTTCACTTTTCTTGATGAGTGTCCTTAGTTTTGTGAAATCCATGTATACTTGGAGGTTAGCCGGGTTGACAAACCTCCGTTTAAACGACTTGTAAGTTTCTCCAATGAGCAAAAATGTCTTAGGGTCAGCACGAGAGCAGAAATCGGAAATAGCAAATGATTTGCTATCCACTGATTGATCAAAGTTCGAAAACAGCGTTTTCATATCCAGGTCAGGAAAGTAGTTTGCTGAGTTGTAGTTTATCTGCCGTGCTGCAATATTAAATTTTAGATTCGGGTGTTTTAGAACTTGGGACCGGAGCAGAGAATAATCGATGTAGAGGTCTGAAATCGGGCGCCCAAAGGCACACTGGTAATGAACTTGGCAGCTTAGTTCCCGGATATTTGGGCCACAATTTGCAAGTGTGTTAGTCAAAATACTTAGAGGGTCCAGAGCAGAAATTTCAGGAGTTATGTGTTGGCTGAAGCTAATAGGTACCAAAACGAATTCGAGAATCTGCAAATTGTAGAGATGGTCACTTATGCAATTGAATTCTGCGTTGTTGATGAACTCAACACCAAAACCATACAAGTTCTGTGAATTGCGCTTGAGGGCTCTCCCAAGAGACTTGAAGAATTTAACGCATGATGAGCTATCTCCATGCCAGTGATTAAGATCTACACGAGATACGTATAGCTCTGATAAGTTGCGAAAGAAAAGTTCGTGCCTAGTATTCAGCTCAGGGTGGCTTGGAGAAAGGCACAGTGTGAGAAATTGAACACTATCAAATCGTCGATACTGTTTTTCGTTTTCGTTTTCGCCTTCGAATTCGTCTCCGGGCTGCCCAACAACAGCTGCAGGGGAAGGAAGTAGCATGAAATCATCGACTCTACATTTCAGAACCTTTACTGAAGTTGGAAACCAATCTAGAGACATTGGAAGATTTCTTACATGCGATACATCTAGATGAGTCAAACACGGTGGCGATATCGTTGATTTTGAAAACCAAAAGTGACATGTTTGAAGCAACGGGTTTATTGTGTCCTGTGGTTCGTAAATCAACGTTAAGCTTTTCAGATGCGAGAGCTCCGAAGCAAAGTCAATATGATAGTCGGAAGTCCGCAGCTTGAGCTCTTGAATGAAGGGAAAGAGGCCATACAACTCGAGTTTCTCCATGACTGCGTCACTGTACACAGTCAGACTGACATTCACTTTGCTTTCAAACGACGGTAACGCTTCTTGCCCCAAGTGTTGGTGTAATTTATCCAACTCAGGGGCAAGTACCATATCCAGCTCCAGTTCAGCAAGAAGAGGCATAAATTTTGGGTCAATGAGGCTTACAGCAAGCGTATAATTTTCAAAGAGATCTTTTTTTCTTTCCCCAAGCAAGCGATTAGCTGGTGTTGAGCTGGGTTGGATACTTTCCAGAATTTTGAACCGTTTAACATGAGCAAGAGCCGGTGGAGTGAAGAAGGCGTCATGGGGTGACTGAAATAATGATGGCAAGTACTCGGCTAGGGCACCAGCAGACTTTTCTAGAATATTAGAGTAATGGTAAGCTCGTTTTTCGCGATTCCATGAACAGTTCAGGAAGTATCTCTTTGTTTTTGCCGCATGGGGCCCCAGGGGACTCGAGAGCAGTCTGTGAATAGCATGAGGTGGACTCATAATGAGATCGTTGAGACTCACACGTGTATTTTCCCACAGATTTGGCATGAGAGTCTCGCGTAGTACTCTGCAAGTTGCCGCAAGATTGAGGGCGTCTTCTTGGAGCCATTGGATGTCATCTTCGAGCTCAAAGCAGTAGCCAGAGTAGTTTCTAGGGGAAAGGAGTTGCTGGAGGATCTTCTCCAGAATTTCTAAAGGCAGCTCTTGAAGCATCTGTTTGTTTTTGTATTCGTAACGTCGGTGCTTTTTAGTGTTCTGTAGGGCTAGTGGCTTGTAAATTATCGGTAGCTCAATGGACGTTGGATGATGTTTTTATACAGGCTAGATCTTAAGCTCAATTTAAAGCAGGCATGTCATCTGAACGAGGTCTGATGGCTAGTGACTTCTGGTGTTGAATTTTTCTGAGTCTAGTCCTATAGAGTCGTAAATAGGCTGCGGTACTGGTCTGTTTACCGGTACTTTGGTTATCGATTATCGTAATGGCTGGCCTACTCAGACTATTCATACACGTAACTGACTAAAAGTTATGTGAAGGTGCCAAACTACATACGTGGTCTCAATACTTGCACTCAATTGTCAGCCATGTGCATGCATTAATACTATGAACTAACACGCGAGTACTTACGCGTCTGTTGAGTTAGAGGAGCTGAGTTAGTTTGACGTGTGAACGTGGATACAAATTCCCTTACCCTGTATGGCATATTCATTAAACATGTTTACGTCAAAGCAAGATCCAGGGATGTCTATACCGGTAGATCTAGATGGGCACAGACCATTATCATGAATACTGCGTCAAGGAAACCAATCTTCGTAATGGTTTTCTTCTGTGCATGGAACTGTATATATGATATCGACGGGATGTTTTCTAATTTAGACTAGACTACCGTAGTCCGTCGTCTAGTCGGTTCTGCAACAATTTTTTCAAGGCAAGATAGTTGACATACAGTATATATATGCTGAGCTACTCATAACTCTAGCAACTATTTGGTCAGGCTCTAGAGTGCTGCAGACTCAGTGCAGAGTGCGGACGCGTTTGACGTTCCGTTTGACTGTCTCAAGTTAGTTTGGGCTCATAGACTTATTGTGTATTAAGCGTACCCGGTAGACTCTTTTTTTCTAATTATATTTGACATGTAGTACTTCTAAGTCCTGGCGTCTAGCGGTAGTCTAGTCCGTTATACTGTCTAGAAGTCTCTACATGACATCGTGATATCCAGGGTTAACTTTGCGAAGCTTATGATGGAATATTTGAAAACCTTTTACACTGGATAACTGCAACACCTACCTGGTGTCGAAAAAATAGTAGCACACTTATTACAATTACACAGATCAAAAAATATGTCGTAGTATAAGGCACTGATTGATTCTTCCAGTGTTCATAATTGACTTTCCTTATAACTTAGTCGAGCTGACCAAAGACGCCTTTGAAATTTTCACAAGTAACGAATGTGATTCAATTAACTATTCGATTACTTTTGCGTAAAGCGCAACTGCAACAAATTACTTGCGATTACCTGTATACTCTACAGAGTCTACACCGGCATCTACTCTTATATACCGTATAGTAGGCGTATACAGTTTGCAAAATTGTGATGGGGTTTTAAAGTCAAAATTTAAATCTCACCTAGAGCGCTAAAGACTTCATCGACTGGAGCTCAGAGAAAGAGTTTACACCAGGCTCCATCGATATCCATGCGGATCAAGCCGCCCGAAGTATATCAGCAGTATTTCCCTTGATACGTATTTCACATCTGTAATTTGAGTGCCAACAATTCATAAATAGTGCATTTAATAACTTAAGTCATTTCTATATTGTGCATACTAGTAGACTTAAGACTATGGTCGGCACGGCAATTTCATTTCAGATCCTCCAACATTAATGGTAACTGCTAGTCCATCGTGACCTGGCTTGTGTGCGCCTCCCGACACTGATAACTCTTTTCATCTCTTAGTTAATTAACACTAACTTAACAGAAGCTTTCTATCTGCTGGTCTGAAATCCAAGTGGAGACAAATCTCCAGACACTTTACCTACATACATGTAGAGACGCCCAACGGACATCCCGTCTCCAGTCTGAGTCCAACTCTCCAGTGGCTATACAGCCACACAGGAAATTGCGAAAATAATTTTCCAGCCACCCGTAGACCGTACCTCATCTGCAGACTCATCTAACATTAATCCACCCCGAAAAAATGTAAATCCTACGCCATCATTTCAAGTACACCACATTTCTTGTACAGTAGTAGTAAGCTCAGCACTTAGCTGTATAGAGTCTATAGGCTATTACTAGAATGGTTTTCCTTTTAATTGATCGAATTATAGTGCAGTATACTAAGTATAGAGTCTATTCAATACAAGGGCCTGAACTCATGGCAGCGCTGCTCTGTGCGTCGTGTGTACGAGATAGCACACGGACAATCCCGTATAGTCGGCGTATCCCATATACCAGTCGTATATTTCATTTTATAATTCCGCGTTTTAACACGCTTCACGGAGTCCACGCGCTCTGCACGCACTTAAGGTTTTTTGTTCACATTTTTGACACGTCCTGAATGCATCTTCCCCTCAATATTATAACTTTCACAACGTCCAAGTGGATCAAGTAATTCCTTCATTTGGTCATTGAATGCTTAACCAGCCATTTTTTATTAAGCTTCTTTTGAATAGACTAAACCCCTGTGCGCCGCACATATAGCTGTTTGTAGGCATTTCTAATATAACGCCGGAGAGTCCGTTGGTGGTCTACCATTGCAAGCCCATTTTGGTTGCATAAAATCCACCTTGAGAATGTTCCAACGCACATTGAATATTTCAGCCTTAGATTTTCAGGTGCTTTGGTCAAAGCAAAAAGACAAAACGACTGCTCGAAGCGCGTGCACTTTGTGCAATTGATTCTGATCGATACTGAATTAATGAGCCATCAGCTTGACTGAATCAACCTTTTAAGCGATGCGGATTTAGTTCATTGACAATTTAAAGGTGATGACAAAAAAAGAAAGCTAGCTGCTGGACTACAATTGCTAATGCGCAGAGATCTCGAGTCTGAGACTCAAATCTTATCCATGTAAATGCGACGCGTGAACGATGCGTCCAACTATGGAACTTTAAAATACCATGAGTCGCAGAGTCTCAGAGAAGATGGATGAAATTTCTTGGGATGAAGGACCATGGTCTTTGAAAACTTTTAGAGTTGTCCGTTTACAATTGGCCACTGAAGGGAATATCGATCAATGGCACTCATATGTGATGTAGGGAAGGGAAGGTGTTTCTGAGCGGTTGAAGATCGATACTGTCTCGCAAAGCGAAAACCCTGCCGAAGATTAAAGGCCTTTCCAAGACCTACCGTATACTGTACTAGTCTAGCCTAACCGAAATAATTGCTTATTTGACCCTTCTTTGTTTGAAAGAATGCTTCAGCTTTGGTCCTTTAAATTGGAGGTCCTACCAACTTTGCGCTTCAACTTGGGCTCCAAATTTGGCTCCGAGCGCATTTTCATATGCATCTTCATATGAGCATTCTCACAGGCCTAGGAGCTTTCTCACGATAACCAGAGGTAACTACGTAATACTCATACCAAGCGTCGCAAGCGATATTAGTAACTTGTACAGCTGGGCTTTTTTTTTTTGCGCATGCGCATCCAAGAAATGAGATATCACAGAAACTCGCGTTAACGGCCGACCGAGAAAAAACTTTATTCTCATGGCGCGTATGATGGCATATGGTCGCAAAAGATTAAAATATAATTGAACTTTGCGTTTATATATTTGCTCTTTTCTCTTTTTTTTTCTTTCTTTCTTGATTGCAATTGTTCATTAATATTCTTAACTCTTTTTCTCTCTTTGTCTCGCTGTCGTTGTAGTTTTCATCATGTTGAGATCTTCTTCAAGTTACCATTTTCCTCATAATGATCCATTGTCTGCCACAGACAAGACCGACTATACACAGGCACCTCTCAGAGCGTCTCAGCACCCGCCTTCTTCAACGCCCAGTAAAACGTCATCAACAGAAAGAAAAGTAACAGCTCTTCTCTATCACGTCTCAGAGACAGAATCCGAATACATTGATGACCTTTACCTACTATTCTCCTACTTGGGACCGAAAAACCCGCTCTATGGAGTTGTGCAACAAATCATAGACGCTTCTAGCGCCCCGTACCTAGAATATGTGTCTCGCTCAGATTTAATCAGAATTGACCAAGAGGATCCCATTGATTCTGCTGCAAGCCTACACGAATGGGTAAGCAGCCTGATCTCGCCCCCTTTGCTTCAGCACACTAACACTGCAATAGGTTACTCACATCGAACACCTTTACTTAAGATACATTGACTTGTATAAATACAACCCAGACGACGTCGCCCAAGTCATATATATATTCAAACGACCACTGCATAGAAGCCGACTACTCGCAAAGCTTTTCAAGGTAAGAATATTATTTTGTTTGCTTTTTCTTCTTTGGCGGTTGCCTGGTTATTAATGTGAATAAAATACCTAACCCCCCATTTAGAAATTACATCAACTCGAAATGGCAAGGAACACAAACGCCAGAACCCTTAAAGACACGCCGTACAAAAGGTTGAATAGTGTTTTTCGCAACATTGTGTATCTCGCGCGTAAAAAATTAGATGAAGAACTCGATGCTTCAGATACCAACCGATTTCTCTTCAACAAAGTGTGCTCACTTGAAACTCTCAGCCCTGTAAGCGCTATTTTCGACCCCAAATTAATTCGAGAGCGGGCGTATTTTGAGTTTGAACTGGAGCATGTGGAGAGTAAAGAGTGGTTCCCCTTAATGGTGGAGGCTTTTTTGCTAGCTGATGAGGAAAGAGTTCCGGAAATCAACGGAAGTCTTGTGCTGTGCACGTTGGAAGAGCCTGGCAGAGGGATGCTCTTTCCAGCATTCAGGTATAAAGACTTACAGGTTCACAGCATGTCGGCACCTTTCAAGTCGGCAGAAAACATCAACAGATTCATATCGCTCGAAAATTCTGCGGGCACTAAAATTACATTGAGATGCCCGGATGAAGGACAATTTCAGTTCTGGAGACAGCAGCTCGAGAATTTGTTTCCACAGGACGTGGAGCAACCCAGCATAACGGAAGTCAATAACGAAGACACTTCCATGTCTGTAGATACAATGTCTACACATACCAGCTACAGTTTTGGTTCAAAATGTGAAGACATATGCCAGCCTTTTCATGGATTAAACATTGTCAGCAACAGCACATCGACATCTTTTATAACAGTTCCAGAAAGACGCTCTGTTTGCGAACCCCCGAGGACAGAACAGTCAATATTTGAACTCCCCAGACTTTCCTTTTCCAACTACTCATTGTCGCCTCAGTTAGACCTATTCAGTTCCACGCCATCTTTGATTGAAGAACCAGAACTAAAAGCTTTTTTGGCCGAGGACTTTGATTTCACTGAGTATAAGAGGGGAGAAAACAGAAGAAGAGAGCGCCCTCTTTCTACTCTGGAAGTGACATTTACGCCGTTGGTCGAAGATCTTGATATTGTTAGTTTGTCAGATGCTTCAGATGTCTCTGGCCCTGATTACACCTATGACAGACAAGGTCCATTGTTTGTGATTTCGGGTGACGACGACGAGTCAATCTCAAGCATAAGTACTGCTGAAGGAAAGTCTGCGCTTCCGGACACCGTTTTAGACGGTGTCGAACCGCAGCATAATTACGCGAAGATACCTGAAGAGGTTTTAATTCCACCTGCAGTGTTGCCAATGAGATTCCCTCCTTGCCCTCCTACGCCTACTGCCTCCGTTACAAGTCTACAAGAATCTTTCACTGCATCTAAGCCGATATCGACTGATCTACCTGCTTTGGACAATAAGTCTGAAGCAAGTAGCCATGTCGTGAGCCAGGCGCCGCTAGAGGTTACCAACAAGTTTTCTTTAACCCCAAAGATTGTTGAACATACCCAACTCCCTACGCCATCACCTACTTTAAAGCGTAAAGCATCGACTAGCAAACGGTTTGTTTCGGTGTTGAAGAAATTTTCAGTCAAACTTAAGACGAAAACCTCTTCAACCCCCTTTGAAGGCGACTCAGATAATGATGGCTTTGAAATGATTGACACAACGACCCCACGACAGCAGCAGGAGGCGCAGTTTGAAAGTACTAGGCAAGTACAATTTACACCTACCCCCATGCATACTATAGACCGAGGCAATCCGTTCCGGGCCGGCCGAGCGCTTTCCAAAATCTCAGAAGAGGTATTTTTTGATGAGGACTTTGACGAAGACGAGGAAGATGAATTTGATACTTCAATGGAGGAGTTATCAGAGCCCCTTGTGGCCAGAGACTTTTCCAACAACTCACTCAATGCTACAAGCGCGTATGTGACTCCGCACCAATATTCTGTGGATTCTCCGGGGCCCATAGGAACTGCAGTTGACAGTGAGTCCAACAACGAAACTGTTCAACAGGGTCATGCCCGTTTGCTGTCAAATGGAGTCTCGGTGATTTCTCTGCGGCGCGATACGTCTAATGGAAGTCTAGATAGTGCGGGATCACGCACGTCATTCAGGGGGCCTGCAATGGCAGCTCGTAAGTCTCTCAGTGGTACCACGCTTGCAGAAAGTAAACACCGCAAGAGCATGTCATCTGCATCCGCGCGCTCTACCGTCTCAATTATGAGAGTGTCTACAGCCATGGTGTCTCGCTGGCAGGGCCCGAATTGGATTCCCGTCTCTGACACTCCGCTATCACTTACAGTGGGCGTATCGAACGTTGGCAGCAATAACAGCAACAACAGTAACAGTAGCAGTGGTATTATACGCTGCCATCTACTTCTATCGTCACAAGATTCGCTCAACACCATTTACGAGGAAGGTATGGTTGCGTCACGTCCTATTCTTGAACTACCCCTAGACGCTTCTACCCATGTACGAAAGTGTTCTACATTTGATGTACATGTACGCCAGGGCAGCGAAGTGTACCTGTTCAGATTACGGAACGCAGCAGTTGCACTTGAGTTTAGTCAGAAGGTGGCAATGGCACGTTATAATCAGGTTGGCTCGGGTGGACGCATCAACAATATCACACCAGCTCCACCGATGAGCCGAAGCTTTTCCAGTTTCAGCAGTAGCAGGAGTGCCAGCAGCAGGAGTGTGAGCAGCAGGAGTAGCACCGGCAGCATCGGTAATTTCAGTTTGGTCTCACCAACGAGTCATCTCACTCCGTTAATAGTGCCCCCATTGCTTTCACCCCATAGCACGGGCCCCGTTTCTCCAACAACCAACGCCCATACGGGGTCCATGCCTAATTCGCCGCAATCACCGACTTCCCGCCTCAATAAATTAATGGCCAGCCCCAATACAAGCAAAAGCAGTCTTTCGAGTTTAGCGTCGTCTTCGACAAGCACAATAAAAACTGTTCAGTCTTCTAGCCCAGGCAGTGCTTTACTGGTATCAAACATTCGATGCCGAATTTTCAGTCAATCTTCATCGCCAGCAGTACTCGGAGAAGTTTCGGAAAACGGTAGTACTAATAATGCCGACAATAATTGTACTCTACGGTGGGTGGAATCTGGTATTGCGAGGTTGAGGGTGTACGAGGTTCCCAAACAGGCCACCATGCGTCGGCTGACACTTATAAAGCCGGCATCTAACGATGCACTAGTAGATGCGCGATTACCGTCGACTTGTTTCGCTAAGGCCGGGCCTGTGGGTTTGAGCATAAGCGATGTGGGAGCATCGGAGCCCAAGTATTTATTGAGGATGAGGAATTCGGCAGAGCGAGATCTAGTCGCAAACGCCTTGGCACAGGTGTTGTAACTTGTAGTCTAGGGACTCAAGATATCCTATTCTAGGGAGTGTGCGGGTTTTTTCTTTTGGTTTTTTTTCTTGAAATGAAATGAATAATACTGTAATAATTAATATATAATTAGTTGGTCTAATGATGATAATAAGTAATGAAATTAGTCTAATGACAATAAGAAGAGTAGACGTCTAGTCGACTAGTAATGAAATTGAGGGAATAGAATATTTATGAACGTGTTTTTGTTTACCTGGGCCGGCCGACATTGTGCGCAGTTTCTCTCCCCTTGGGGCCCTTGATAAACATACAGCGCGAGAACAAACGGTCACAAATCTTGCGCCGCGGCCGACTGTACTTTCAATTCTTTTCATAATGAGCGCGCTGGCCCAAATATTAAGAACCTGTTAGCAGACTGAAACGTGTATACTGAAACGCGGCCGGAATGAAGATGGGACTGGAACTGGAACCGGCTGGAAGTAGACTACTTGAATTGGGACCGGGACGTCCATGGGGATTGATTTTAAACTGAAACTGAAAAAAAAAAAAAAAAAAAAAAAAAAAAAAAAAGTCGTTGACAACTTGACAGTTACGTAACGAAAGTAAACTCGTCATTTGGACTCTACCGCGGCCGGTAATAAACTCTCAACCAAGTTTAAATCAAACCCCTCCCCTCCTCACGCTCAAACTGGTCTAAGCGCGCGCCTTGGCTATGCATATGTTTCCCAGTTAGTCTATGTTTTTTGGTTTTTTGGTTTTTTTAAATTAGTTTCAGCCGTACGTGTACCGTTGAAAAAAAAGGTCTAGAAGATGATGTCTCCCATGGGTTACTAACTTACTGCAAATATATTTTTCAGCACCTGCCACCAGTGGCTGGCAGTGGGCACTAAGCTGTCAAATAGAGACAGCCTTTTACAGTGCTTTAATTGTTCGCTGCAATGAATTATAACCGAAATTATAGGAAGAAAAAAAATACTGTACTATACTCAATTGAACAGTGGTTTGAGCTTTGTACTGTGTCGACCACAATTACTGTATACCGCGGCCGGTAGCTAAGCCATGTGAATTGTTTTTGTCTTTTTTTTTTTTGGTTAATTAACCAATTATCCCAATCCATATATACATGGAAAAAGGATTCCATTGTAAATTAGTAATTGATGGATTATAACTTGGAAATATCGTGCGATAGCATGGCGTGGCCCAACATGTAGGTTTTGATACCATATATGCTCTACTAGCAGCTCTAGAGTCTATACTAGACTACTTGAGCTAGAGATAAAGGGAAATTTACCACAAAGTTAGCTGTCACTCTACAATCTTGAGCTAGGCCGTTGATTAGCTATAGGCCAACTATAGACCATTAATTACAGATCTTTTCATGCCCTGGGCCCGCTGATACCATAACTAGCTCTAGATACAAAACGCCTAGGACGTATACCTAGTCCAGACTCCACGGTATGCGTGGTATCTTACGGCTCATGGTCTATATGATCCAATTGATAATACTTGACACTGTTGACAGGTAAGGACATATACACCTTGGGCTTAGATCGTAAATTTTCATTGAATTCACGAAGTCTAGAGATTTACTAAAACAAATTTGGTCACAATCTGGTCTATTGCATGGACTCAATCTATCAGCTCGGAATCCTTGAAACACCTTATTATTTCCAGTCCGGCTCTGCGCCGGTATGAATTCAAATTTCAAATTTTCTGGGCTGATCTAGTTTAGCTAGTACTGTATTCTTTACCACCTTTTTTTTGGGTTTGAAAATAACAATTTCGTTTTTTGGGTCTGAATTAGTCTAGTCTAATACAATATGATATCATAAAGTCTTGCCGAGATCTACTTGAGCTCTCTTCAATAAGTCTTCATTGATAGTCTATTGGATATACAGTGTGCAAGTTTATTATCAAAAACGGGATCAAACTGTTTTAAAAGCGGTGCGGTTACAATTTAGAATAGCTGATTAGTCTAGTTGTCGTTGAACCAAAGGTGTTGGAAGATAACCAACTGCAGGCACAACTTTGTTAAACAGCCAGAAGTGGCCCAGCACATATCCGGAGTCCAGACTGCTCAGCTGGGTTTGACATCCGCATCTAAAGTCAAGTAGCTACGTACAAGGTCTGATATTAATTTTAACATCTTGCACGTGTACAGTACATATTTGACTTGTATTTGGCAATATTGTGATCAGAGAGTGACATGTTTTGCCAGTACAGAACATAGGCCTATACGGAGAGAGTAGGTCTAACAAATGCATTAAGAATACAGCACTGTTTTTCTTGTTGGGCAATTGTTAGCTGTCCTTGACAATTTAAATAAAGGGCTCCGCATAATGAACTCCGTATACTCTAGGTCGGCTCTAGCTAGGTCTACTCTAGAGTCTAGAGTATTTGTGTATGGCGGCCATCTTTTCCGAATTTTCCGTGCCGGCCACGAGATACTAGTCCAAGTTAACTAGGGCTAACCTGCTTTTGGGTTCTAATTGTTTTTGTTCGCTAGCTCTTGAAATTTTGTATATTTGATACGTACACTTTAGTGTTGCCAATTAGATTACTACTACTGTAGGCTAGTAGTCTAGTAGTATAGTAGCTGTAAGTGGTCATACATCAATTCAAAAAGGCACGCAAATAAAGTATAGCACGGCGCCGTATAATTATAATCATGATCTCGAGTTCACTTATAAATTTCGTCATGTTTCATGGAAATTCATGCATCTGTCAGTGAATTCACTGAACTTCTGAATTGAGCGAGCTCCATAAACTACTAGATTAGTCTAGTTAGAATCTAACAAAAGAAGTTGCAAGACATTGTAAGACAAGGCAAAATTACGGAACATTAACGGTTTTTACTCAGTACATTTACCATTTTGGTCTACTACGTAGTAGTAACTAGACTTCGGGCCCAGGTTTGTTTATCAGTTGCCAGCACGCAAGGATAAGGGAAATGAAATTAGTCTAGTATGTGATTATTTCAAGGTCTTACTTAAGAAGATCTCGTGGGATGGGTTATACGCGTAATGATTATGTTGTAAGACAACATGCTATCATATATTACAATCTACTGTACCTCTCCTTATTGCTCTAATTTTTTAACTGGCCTTCCTTATTTACATAAAATTGAAAATAATACCTTTGAACTTTTTTAATGACACACACTGAAAGTCGTCTTAATTCTGCGTTCAAGTTTTATGAAGCAGTGCTGTACGTAGTAAGCGGAGACGTAGAGCAGCAATTTCTACTTTGTCCAACTATATACCTTCGTTTTCGATTGTCCATTTACTTTAAGAACTTAAGGCTAAACGCTGTTTAATGACGTTAATTCTATTCCAGAGTCGCCTAGTCTACTTAACCCCATGCCACTTTCGAGGTGTAGCGTGAACCGCAACCCTTTAGCAACTAGGGCTGGGTTTTGGTCTGTATACTTGTAGGGCTTTTTACAACAAACAAACATATTATTACTACTTTGGGATAACAGTCCCAGCAAAAGGTTTAATTTTTTTGTTGTGCAAAGACCTTTGCAAGATGACATAATGATGACTACACGGCTACGCATAAAGTAACGTCATAATTACTAATACCCAAGCCAATTGATGACCGATATACAGCGTAGTATGTGAAAAATTTTCCCTGCTATTCTGTTGTGTTTTGTGTGTGTCAGCAGCAGTGTGAGATTTTTTTTTTTTCCGTTTTCACGCTTTTTGGATCTTTTTTCATTGAAACCATCTCGACATCTTGACGACGAACTGACGACACGGACGACATCGACATCGACGACCCAAGACCCCAACAACAAACCTACAACAAAAAAAAAAACAATGACTCGTTACGCTGCTGCTCCCGTCAACCCCGCCAAGAGCGCTTCTGCTCGCGGCTCTTACCTGCGTGTTTCATACAAGAACACCCACGAAACCGCCGTCGCTGTCAGCGGCTGGAACGTCGACAAGGCCCTTGCCTACCTCGAAGCCGTTACCGACCACAAGCGTGCGATTCCCTTCCGCAGACACGCCGGATCTATCGGTCGTGCTAGCCAGGGTAAGGAGTTTGGCGTCACCAAGGCCAGATGGCCCGTCAAGTCTGTTAAGTTTGTTTCCGACTTGCTGAAGAATGCCAAGGCCAACGCTGATGCTAAGGGACTCAACACTGAGAAGCTTGTGATTTCGCATATCCAGGTTAACCAGGCACCCAAGCAACGTCGTCGTACTTACCGTGCTCACGGTCGTATTAATGCTTACCAGTCGAGTCCTTCTCACATTGAGATCCACATCACTGAAGAGGATGAGGAGATTGAGAAGGCTGCTGAGGATAAGGTTGTTAGACTTAGTTCTCGCCAGAAGGCCAGACAGCTTTCTCAGAAGCGTATTGCTGCCTAATCGACGTCCGACTTAACGAGGAAAAAAATCAACCAAAATCAACCAAAATCAACCAAAATCAACCAAAAAAGCAAAATATTTGAGAACAAACAGCAACGAAGCGACGAGTAATTTGAATAAATAAAAAGTTGGGTCTTGTGTGTGTGTGCACTCTGTGTATTTAAATTCGATGAAACAAATAAAAAGGTGTAGACTAAAGGTAATTGAAGATTGTGATTGAGGATTGATATCGGAGATTGAAGATTGAAGATTGAAGATTGAAGATTGGAGATTTACAGCCCTAGTCTAATTGACATGGGAGGGGATGTTGTTGTGCATCACTGTAATGCGACAGTTGCCTAAAGGCTTGAATCGCGATCGTATGCCATGAGCCAGTTTAGCATTGCGCACAAGAATAGTTCAAACATGGAAGATCTATCGAAGTCAGTTAAAGGAATATTACACGCATAGTTCACATGTAGTGTACAGTAAAACGAAAGCCATAAAACGTAAAACGTAAAACGTAAAGCAAGAGGAGGGGTTTGTGGTCGGTGTAGACTTTTGTAAAGTGGAGAAATATGGCTGAACAAATGAAGATCGTGAATATTGTGAGTCTCGTAAATCTCGTAAAGATCATGAATATCATGAATATCAGAGCGAGTTAGACTCTCGTCGATATATCGAGCTCACATCATGACCGCACCTAAAAATATTATTTTTCCTATTGCCTTCGTCCTAAGCTAGCTCGCCTAGGCTAGTTACCGCTTGATAGCTACCGCTAGACTACCGGTAGATTATAATATACGTACTTGACCTAAATTTAGTCAATTGTTAACAACTTGGCTGGTCCCTTGGCTGGTGCTGGGACCTTGCAATGGCTGACCTTTTGCCCCGCTTAAACTTGGGTTGGGACAAAGTCAAGACGCAAAAATTCAGGGGTGTTGTTGAAGATAATTATGAAACCATGAGGCAGTGAAACGTATAGTATACTGTACTGTGTGCGTGGGTGTGTGTGTACGCAGAATGCTAGGCACGGTGAGAATATATCTGCCATATGCCATGGTTTACAGTAACTGGTTATAAGATGGCCAGATCTAGGCACAAACAATCAATTAACGGGTTGCTCATATGAAGTGAAAAAAGGCTTTGGGGTCGTTTGGGTCGGGTTTACTGCAATCAGCGGTTATCAACATCATAATTAATTAAATTGTGTTATTGGATTATGACACAATGATTACGGAATACACCCAATAATTGAATTAATTGAAATAATTGAAATAATTGAAAATAACTGAAAATAATTGAAAAAATTAAATTATTAAATATACATCAGGGCAAGGGCAAACACATGGCATATAATATTCTTATTTGAATAAGGATAAGCTTCCCGATTCGGTTGAAGAGTTAGTTCTCCTTGGGGAAAAAAGAAGAAAAGAAAATATTTTTACTGAATAGACTAGTTCGAGAGTCTAGATAATCAGGTTACCACCCCAGGACGTCGTCCAGCTAGCAGCTGTTTACACTGGCCTGTGAACTCAGCGTACAGCACTGCGGTAGATTCACTGGGTCTTGGTTTGCTTCCGGTTTGCTTCTGGTTTGCTTCCTCGTACACACCACACGCACCATTGCAACAGAGTAGCGGCTAGTCTAGTGACTGGCCCAGATATATATAAATTTACCGCGCCATTATCTGGCAGATTCTAGCATGAGCATGAGCATGAAATAATCATGAATTCATATATAATCATGATATCATGGTGATTTGATTTAGTCATTATACAGCTGTAGTCTATTTAGAATTCAGAAGGCAATTGATGGCAAATGGCAATGGCATTGAGCAACCATCATTCAATTGATGCTGGCATATACCGCTATCTATCTATCAAAAGACTCCTGGGCAGCCATAGCCTAGCTACGTCTACCAGTATAAGTAGATTTGCTATGGATACCAGCTGGAGAAGAAGGCGGCCACGGCTACTACGCCCACAATTGCAAGTACAGTACTTTAACGTACGCCATTGTGATCATCAATTTTAAGTGCACACGTGATCATCCCAACATTATTGCTTACACAATACATTAGTAACTTTTGTGAATGCTAGCTGGAGCTGCTAGACTAGTACTGTACCAGCTACAGTACGTACATGTACCGGTAAATGAATAAATTTTTGGCTGGGCTTCTAAGTTTTCATTGTTTGTCCAAGTACGTACTTACCGAGTACTGCTCGACACATGCATTCCGCAGGTGTGGTTAATGTCAACGACCCGTGGTTAGGATGTGGTTAAAAATGAGTTACAAAAGGTGAGATTAGGGCAGTTGTTTTAGGAGCGTGTAGACTACATGTATTTTCTAATACTGTAAGAGCCAGTAAGACTGTAAGTATAAGCTACTGTGGCAGTACCAGTGAGATATATAGGTGGCTACTCGGTCTACTCTAAATAAAAAAAAATTCAAAATAATAATCGCTTCAAGGCACAAACTGTGGTCTCCTACGTGCACCATATCTCGCCTTAGGGAACGATAAAGATATCAGACAGCTAGCTGCTGGGTAGCCGGCTAGCTAGCTAGGCTTAGGAATTCGTTATCAGCCATTGCAAAAAAATGTTGCCATAATTGTTATCATTGCTGTGATATCAATGCTACGTGCGCTGCACTTATCCATGCTCTTCAATGCTTCGTCGTCCTGATTTTCCATGAGTTTCTACGAGTTCCATGGCATGAATTGCATGCTGTTAGCCTATTAGACCTAGATGATCATGTAGACCAATCGTCGTTTAACATATTCGAATTTCGAATTCAAATTCAGTGCCAGTACTACTATTACATAGCAACTTTACTGAAATCTTAACACACCGACATCCCTCGCTTACATATACGTCAAGCTCACTTTGGCGACACCCAACAAATCTTTAACAATTGTTAACGCCACCAGCGTAGACGTCGCCACCAAAAGGCTTCCTTCACCCCCCCACCTTGAGGATCGATACCACCACCACAGGAATAATGTAATTGTAGTATTCACCTCACACAGGCTCACAGTGGCTCACACAGCTGCTAGGCAACGGGCACTGTCGGGCAGTGTGGTAGACTAAATATAATGCAAGAACGGCATTTAAATGTAAAATAACAATGCGACATGTGCTATGTTGTTAAAGTCGCTGGATACATGAACGCTTCCGTTGCGGTAACCGCACTTTGGAACATGGTTAGAACCTAGTCAAAAAGTTAAAATGCAGTTAATACCACAGTAAAATTCTGAGACAAACCTAACCGCAAACCACATTTATGCCAGACTGCGGTTAGAACATGAAGGAAGAAAACGACATTCCATAACTACGAGTTATCGCCAGCCAAACCAGAAACCAACGAAGTTGAACGAACTAACCTCCTCTTTTTTAGCATTGCTTTTTTTAGCAGTGTCCAATTTCTATATTAAAAACTAAAAGTCTCGCACTTTTTCTTTTCCTTTTTTATTCTCAAATCTTCTCAACTCTTCTTGAACTTTCTCCTTCCTTCTCCTTCATTCTCTTGTTATCTTCTTCTTTTCACGTCCGCGTGTGGCTTCTTGTCTATCGTCAGTTTTGTCTTCCTTCGCATCATCTTTTATATACAGCTCCTCAAGGAGTCTTTTCCCGCATCCACAATAGAATCGCCATAGAAAAATGTCTGTATCTCCTCAGCAAATCATCAAAGATCGTTACATGGTAGTCACCATTCTCAACCACGGCTCCTTTGGTGTGGTTTCGCTTGCAAAGGATACTTGGAACAAAAACGCTCTTGTTGCTCTTAAATGCATCCACAAGGCTAAGGATGCTGTTGTTGATGAAGCCCAAGAAGAGATAAACGCTCACGATATTCTCGGCAAACACAAATACATTGCACCTCTATTGGACCACTTTGAAACTGAAGACTCAACTTTCCTAGTCATGGAGTACTATCCCGACGGAGACCTTTACGAGGCTATCAGAGCCGGGTGTGGCCCTGCTAACGTCCTTGAATTTGTGCTCCAGCTCGTCGAGGCTGTGCAGTACGCTCACTCCAAGGGCGTATACCACCGCGACATTAAGCCTGAAAACATTCTAATTGCGTCCGACGGGTCGGTTCGCCTTGCTGACTGGGGTTTGTCTACCGCATCTAAGCAATGCTCTGAATTTGGTGTCGGCTCTGAGCGATACATGGCACCCGAGCTATTTGATTGCAATCTGGACGATTACGATGCCGAAAAGGCCGACATTTGGTCTATCGGCATTTGCTTACTCAACATCTTGTTTGCCCGCAACCCTTTTACCATTGCGTCGCAAAAGGACAAGCTGTTTCTGGATTATTGCGCCAGCAGAGAGTCTCTCTTTGATATTTTCCCTACTTTGTCTCAGGACACGTTTGCTGCTTTGCGTTATGCTCTGGCGATTGACCCTGATAACCGGTCGCTTGAGGGCATGTGCAACGAGCTTTACAATGTTGAGACATGGACCACTGATGACGAATACTACTATGAAGATTATTCTTGCGATGTTTCACGAAGCGTCTCTATCGCGGAGACCACTGAATCGATTGCTACGGACATGACAGACGCAAGCGTATCAACTACTGCATTGCGCAACACCATTGTCCCCACTACTGTAACGCGTGAACCCTTGCGCACACCATCAATTTTATCGCCCGAGATGGAGTCGTTCAGTAGTATTGGTGCTTGGGACCGGACTCTTCAGTTCACCCCACCCAACCCGTCGTTTTTCGACAAAAACCAGCTGGCCGTGGGCCGCAAGCCAGAAGCGTCGCGGCTATCGCACGTTTTGGCGAAAAAGCAACATTTGCATATGGAAAGCGTTTCCGAAGAGGATGACGAGGTCTTTGCTATGGATGGCCTGGGTCAGGCTCTCGAGGAAACAAGCGAGTCGTCGAGCTTGTGCAGTGTGCCTAGCTTGTACAACTCTGTGTCGTCGTCCAAAGGGCATGGTAAGAGCTGGAGCGACTTGATATTTGATGATAAGGATGACGAATTTGACGAGCATGAATTAATGCAGGCATTGTCCAGCATGCCGCAGCCTTTTGTCGGCAAGAAGGCAGCTAACGCTGTCATGGGAGCGGCGCCCACCAAGATTGCCAGTTCTATGGAGTGGGCAACTTGGGCGTGAAGCTCGAATGAATAATGAAAAAACGACAACGATAAAACGACAAAACAAACTAAAAACCAAAAAACCCGAAAAAAACAACTAGTCCAACCATTCCACTATTATAACGACTCTTCTATTTTACCCATTATTTAGCGTGAAACTGTTTTTTTCACAGCATTGAAAAAATCCCTATATTTATTAACGAATTGTGCATATTATCATGTTTTTTTTATTTTATCTTGAAATTGATGAACTTTTTTACACTACTTTTTTTACTGTACAGTCTTCTTTTGCTACTACGCTTTAGCTATATTTGTGGACGCACTGTCCTAATTAGTCTACATTGTGTCGCCTCGTTTAAGCCCTGCCATGTTCTTTTAAAGACATTTTGGCATTTTGGCATTGCTGATGGGTTCATAATGGATTCAGACTGCCTTACATTTGAGCCTAATAAACGGTATCAAAACAAACTTCTTCATCAATGCAAAACAAATAGACTAACTATAGTTATTAGTTAATATACTTTATCATCTACTGACATCTACTGACATCTACTGACATCTAGAATTCAGCCAAGGAACCCAGACCTGGGGGGCCACTTGACAGCCGGCCATGGCATGCAGAATGCAGTTCGGAAACTTTTTACGGCAAGTTCTTACTGCCCGGCACTGGCCGGCAGATAGACTACAGTCACTACAATGTCACAGTGACACTAGACTACGTAGTGACGTTTTAGTTAGTCGACTCTACCGGCACTGAAAAGTCATATAAGAAATTCTGGTCATATGTAACATGTTTTTCATGGTCACTTGCATGCACAATTGATCAAAATATTACCAGTGTCTATGACTTTTGGGTCTGTGACGTCTGTGACGTCTTTTGGGTGTTGTGGGACTTTTGGGAGGTTTTTGCTGCCTTTTGGGCGGCCTCGTGGACGGCTTGGTGGAGGCGAACTTGAACTTGAACTTGAATTTGCACTTGCACTTGCACTTGACCTTTGGTCGTGGTGGTCATCAATACCTTGAGTCGACCCTATTTGAGGATCCTTGGGAACATTTTTGCTGCCCTTTGGTCTACCTCGTGGCCGGCCAGAAGGCGTAGTAGGAAGAGGAGAACAACTTGAAGAAACTTGAACTTGAGCTAACACCGATAGCACTACCGCTCTGGTCTTGGCTACCTGATGATTGCTGATCACCACTTTCAATAGGATCTTTTGTCGGAACTTTTGTTCTGCTTTCCGAAGGACGAAGACCGTTAGGGTGTACGACGGTATAATCCGGGGTATATTATTTTGAGAGGACCGCCGCCGCGAGAGCTAGCTAGTGCAATAAGAAGATGGGGAGACGACGCTTGATGTTTTGCTTGTACTACGGGTAGTACTAGTTGGTTTGGTTGCCCCTGCCCCGCTTCCAGGTTGACCAACACTAGCGGCTTGCCCCTGAGTTGTTGACCGATTCGTTGATGTGTGTGGGGGACGTTGTTTTGTACTTGTCATCTTCGTCGTATGCCGACTTTGAGACCGCAGAAATTGTTTTTGAAATTCAGGAGTGATACCAACTTTTAATAAATCTTGCGCTCTCTTTTCCATTGCTTGTTCCTGGCTAGTGATACTGTTAGTCAATGACGGTGACTCAGGGTCCGTGTGTAACAAATTTGAAATATCGGATGCCCTTAGAAACGTATCTGGAATGAATTGTTTAATCTGTTTTTAAGATCTCTGTACAACTTTTACCAGCATCTGCTTCTTTCTGGATGTAGGCACAAAGCTTTGGAGAATTTCTGAGCGTGTTGTTTCTGTGGATAGCAAGCGACTATGGGTCCAAAACAGGCTCATGATTGTGTTCTGGATTCAAAACTTTCAGATTCCAGTTATAGGTTCTGGGGTCTCGCTTAATTTCCAGATACAGTACATTTTGCAACCGCATTTCTTTGTCCCTCTGCCAGGTCGTGGATATTTCGGATCCATCTTGGAGTGGTCCTTTTTCTTTCCCTTGTATACACCGTAACGATCACAGAGAACAGTTAAGGCGTACCCTTGTGATTTGGCATGTAACTGAGCAGACTGAAAGGCAACATCATAATCGAGATAGGTTTTGTTAGGCGGAGGGAGAAGATTAAAAGATGGCCTGGTAGTTTGTGGGACGGCATCCGGGACGACATGATTAAAATCCGATTCACAATTTTGCATACTGGTAGGCGAAGATGGGAGAAAGGAATCAAGGCTTAACATTTCCGAGATTTGCGAGATTTCGAGAGGAACATTGGTTGTTGTAGATTGTGAATTCATAGGCTGTTGAATGGCTGAATTTAAAGAAGGGCTGCTAGTCACTTGTCCCTGCTGAAGACTCTTTATTTCAGCGCTTATTTTAAGCCTGATGCCATAAGAGAAGATGTCGATTTCTTTCAATTCACTTACTTCCAGGTTCAGTAAAATGGAACCAGTAATGTCGTGATACTTGAATTTGGAGCAAATGTCAGATTCAAATCCGTGCGAGAGAAAATAATCCTGAACCATGCCAGGCGTCCAGGAAGAGACTTCATTGCCAACATTATTATTTGAAGACACTTCTGTCGACGAGGTATATGGTGTTGAGACAGGGTTCACCTTAATCGATGGAACAAGATAACGAGAGGTAGTTGTGTTGACTGAGTCGGAATCAGAATTCGAAGGCGAATCAGAAGTAGATTCAGAACGGGGACCAGAATGACAATTAGAGTCGATAATCTCAACATCAGAATCATGAGACCAAGTAGCCTCCATATCAGGAAGAGCAAGCATTAGTTAGGTACAGTAATTTAAGTTCACTCGCGTCTTGTTTCCTGTAAGCGCACCTTGGCTAGACTTGAGGTAGCTAACGAGTCTCGAGTCGACTCTCGACTACAGTAATGAGAGACTTATCAGCATGTCTGATAAAATACAGAGTTAGATGGCACTACATGAATGTTAAGGAGCAGGAGGGCGGCTTCATATTTACTCATTTTTTTGTTTTCTCTTATATTACGTCTTCTACTACGAGATATTCAACTTCAAAAGACACTTCGAGCTGGTTATCCTGAAGTTTCAGAGAACGTTGGAACGTACGTAGTCTATTGGAAGGCTAGGTGGGGTTGCTAAGGGAACCACTGGACAAACAATGAAACAGCTCTATCTCGCCTGTACAAGGCCTTTAATAGAGTATGGATCCTCGATCTGGTACCCCAGGCTCACCAAGGAAAGCCAGAAGAAAATGCAAAGCGCTCAAAATATAGGCCTAAGAAGAATTCTGGGAGCATTCAAGTCTGCTCCAATAAGTTCACTACACAAAGATACTGAAATCCTTCCAGTAGAGCAGCGCCAGAATGAGTTAGCTCAACTCTATGCTACTAGAATCAACAGAACAACAAATCCAAAGAATCCCATTCACCGACTACGCCCAGAGCCCTCAGAGAAAGGCAAACTAGCGCTATTATTTTCCAACATCTTGGCCGCTCCAGAGCTAATG
>JAJMKT010000193.1:0-39467 GCA_030563985.1 Geotrichum restrictum
GAAATGGTGTCAGCCGTACGTATACTAAAGATCACACAGTTAATTCATATTAATTTTTCAATTGTCTCCAATAGCGACCGTTATCAGACACGAAAAACTGGACCACAATCAGGAGCTGATATATATCCTATGCCATCTATATCATATATGCCATGTTGTGCTTGCAATATTTATTGAATGCTTTACTATTATACACGTCTCGTGCGTTGTTGTGCTATACCTGTTGTAAATTATCTTTTCAAGACAGTTGAGCTGCCTAACAGCGCTCACTTAATTTCTATTCTCATGAACTTGTTGAGCTCGTTTCTTTTTACTATTGTCTCCAGGTATAGTTTCAATTACTTTTTTTTTGCTGCTTTTGCTTCTTCTTTTGAAGTATTTTTGTTATTTCCTATCTGCTATTTGCTATTTGCTATTTGCTATTTGCTAGACTTGGTTGTGTGAGCCTAATCCTGAGCTTTTCATCTCTTTTTTGAAACCATTTACTTATTCAGTTTACATACCCGTCTCTGGCTTGGTTTGGTTTTTGTCATGCCATTGCCTACTTTTGATGTCGCTGCCGCTCGGTTATTAATTCAAACTCCATCGTGTGCGTTGCTACCAATTCCGCAGCCAGAGGGGATGGTGGTTTTAGTTGATCATGCTAGTGGTCAAAGGACGACAACAACGACAACGACGGCAGAAGACTTGATGTTCCCAATCTTGAATAGAGGCAATAGCGATAGTAAGGCGATATATACATCTCTTGCAGATCCTCCAGCTGAAAAAGTAAACGACAACAGCAACAACAACCCGACTGTTATTGTGGACTATGAGCATGTCGGTTTTCAGCAGGCAATAGGGTTTTGTGAATCGGGTCTTTTGAAGTTGCAGTTGGGGAACGCACTGGAGCAGCAGCAGACTTTGTCGACGCCTGTACCGCGACTGCTTGAAGAGCAACTGCTTGAAGATAATGAAGATGTCAATATTGACCTATTTGCACATGTGTCGACGTCTGGTAATGATTCAAATGACAATCACAGCATTTACCCAGTATTGAAATCTGGCAATTATGAAAGCACTGAAGCTGCCTCTTCCTGTGGTGGGATCTGTGCAAACTTGGGGTCAGTACAACGGCACCAACAAAAACAGCAACAACAACAACAACAACAACAACTACAGATATCGCCTGTATTCGAATTCGGTGACATCCATAGTGAGAATGTCAAGTATGTCAAGAATTCTCGAATAATAGACAGAAGCGTAACTACCGATATAGAGAAATTCCTTACAACAAGTATCAACGAGTCTAGACTTGGTTCTGGTGATTCTGTCGACGACAATCAACAGCAACAACAACAACTTAACATGAAAGTTCGACAGCATGACTATCATCATGACCAAATAGAGAAAGCCGATGAACTCAAAAGTTACAACCACAAGGATATAGAAGACCTCACGGAGGATGATTGGCAAAAGGTAGCACAAGCCGGAATCATTCAAGTAATTGGACCCCTCGGAGAAGGTGCAGGTGGAAGTGTTACTCGGTGCAAACTTCGAACTGGCTCAAAAATATTTGCCCTCAAGGCAATCACTTCAAACCCCAATCCCGAATTTCAAAAACAAATCCTGCGTGAACTCCAATTTAACCGCGCCTGCAAGTCGCCTTATATCGTCAAGTACTATGGAACGTTCCTGGATATGGAGTGTGCAAGCATCTTTATCGCAATGGAATACTGTGCAGGAGGTTCCCTCGAAGCGATTTATGAACGCGTTAAAGCCAGGGGAGGCCGGATTGGCGAAAAGGTGTTGGGGAAGATTGCGCATGGGGGGTTGAGTGGGTTGGCGTATTTGCATTCGAATTTCATTATTCATCGTGACGTAAAGCCCCAGAATATCTTGTTGGACAGTATGGGCCAGGTAAAATTGTGTGACTTTGGGGTATCGGGGGAGGTGGTTGATTCGCTTGCAACGACGTTTACGGGGACGTCTTATTATATGGCGCCAGAACGGATTCAGGGGAAACCCTACACGGTGACGTCTGATGTCTGGTCGCTGGGGTTGACAATTATGGAGGTTGCACAGCATCGGTTTCCGTTTTTACCTGAGGCTCATGAGCACCTCACGCCTATTGAGTTGCTTACGGTAATTGTCAATATGCCGGTCCCGGAGCTCCAAGATGATCCCTTGAATAATATAAAGTGGTCAAATTCGTTTAGACACTTTTTACTGGCTTGCTTGGAAAAGAAGCCGAGTAAACGCGCTACACCTCAACAAATGCTCACTCACCCGTGGATTGTGGGACACCATGGGAAGGTAGTTCGAATGAACAAGTTTATAGAAGAATGCTGGGCTTGATTTTTGAAACCCGTCGGTTTTTTTTTTTTTTTTTTTTTTTGGTGTAAATACCGGTTAGCTAGCTAGTCTAAGTCTAATGGAAAAAAAAAAAAAATTACATAGCATTCTAAAATTATTGAATGAGGAAGAGCGATGCGTGTGTTAACGTTTGTCGATAAAAAGGTAACGATTGTTTTTATTTTTTTACCAGGTTTCTTGAATATATCGTCCAGATTGTTCCATGCCCAAAATATATTCTTCTGCTTCAAAGTCTGACCACCCTTGAACGGTTTCCTTCAAAATTGTTTGCAGCGTGAGACGAACTTCGCGGGGCATTTTTCCCGACGACCCGCACAAGTAAATGACGGACTCTGGATTCAATTTGTTGTTTTTGTCATTATCATTATCATTATTCTTCATCAGCGGTCCCAAAACGTCCTTATGGGCGTACATGAGTGCTTGCACATGAACGCCACTCATTGCCGTCAAGGGAAAGGTTGTTGTGTCCGTAGGTGTAGACTTGTCTTGTGAAAATGCTACATGGATTTTCAAGAGGTCGGGGCCGTACTTTGTGACTAGGTCGCTCCAATCTTGTTTAAAGTGAAAGTCCTTTTCGTATCCTCTACATCCAAAAAAGAGATAAATGGGCTGTGTTCTTCTATTATTATTATTGCTGGAATCACCGTCACCACTGTCGTCGTTGCCGGTGTCGTTGTCGTTGGCAGAAAGTAAAGTTTTGGCAATACTAATGACCGGCGCGATACCCGTTCCAGTTGCTATAAGAATAAGCGGGTTCCCGCCTTTGGTTTTCGTATTTGAAAGAAACGATTTTGCATGGTAGAGGCCATTTCGGTGAATTGAAAAAGGAATGGGGTCCCCGGTAGATAAGTTTTCAATGTAGCGCGTGCATACGCCTCTTCTGATTCGGCGAATAATTGTTTTATACTTTACGATGGCTACCGCCAACTGAATGTGCTGGTCATCCTGGGGCGAGGCGATTGAAAACAAGCGAGGCCGAAGAACTGGGAAAACGTCCAAAATGTAGTCAATTGGGATCCTTAGGTGGTCAAACTCCGTTATGGTTTCCAAGATGGAGCGACGCGGCCTGTTTGCGTAGTCGTAGAGATCCTCTAGCCCTTCTAAAGTACTGAATTCAAGGAGCCGTTCTTGTTCACGTTCAGAATCCTTTGCAAAATACCAAACGTTTGCGAAAAAACTGCGGCGGGGGATTGCCATAATGTCGAGATGGTGGGTTAAAAGGGACCTAATGGTGAGTGGTTCTACAAGTCCGCCAAAAACGCACTGAGAGAATTCGTCACTCACTGAGACACTGTAGTCGGCCAAATCTGACCATCCTTGGTGATCTAATAAGTCCTGAACGTCTTTGGCGGAGTTATAGGGATAAAGAGCAACAGTATCACCTGGATCGTACTTAATTTTTTCAGACTCGTTCACGGACTCAAAAACAAGATTGCGAACGTCCTGAAAATGGTCTTTACTTGTTACTCTTGAGTTAGTGAGAACCCTTCCTGCATGTAACTCCATGGTTTGACCATTAGAGATGAGGCATCTCGACATTCCCACAGCCGCTGCCTGATTTTCAGTAGGCATCTTGGGCTCTTCTGGCTCCTTTGACTCCTTTGGCTCCTTTGGCTCCTTTTCCTTGTCAAACACGACCGAAAATGTCGGCGGCAGCAACGTTTCTAACGGTATCGGCTCCACACCTTGCGGCAGTGGATATAAAATCTCCAACTTTTCGCACACGCCATTCTCCCACTCCTGGTACACCTTATCGACTCCGTCTGGGCTTTGCTCATCCCCTTCACCACGGTCAGCAAAATCCTTGGCACCCAAGTTCATGAGTCGAGTGTGAAGTTTTCTTACAGCCCAGTTATACCTTGGGTAAGAAGTGTCGCCTAAACCAAAGGTTGTGAACTTGACGGACGATAATAGGGTCGGGGGCAGCTTTCTTCGTAATAGAAATCGCCAGAATCGTTTCGTATTGCGCGGCAGCTCGCCTTGCCCCGTAGTAGAGCAGATGAACAGGATTACGGGTTCGCATGGTAGATTACTCAGATCGTACTCGTCCATGCCGTAAACTTTTGCTCCGAATCGAAGTCTTTTCAGACGTTTTGCAAGGAGTTCCGCTAAATCTTGGGCATTTCCAGTCTCAGTCCCGTAAAGAATAGGTATTGAAGGCCTGGGCGTCTCGTCTAAAGTGAGTTCATTTAAAGTCATTATTTTCGCAGTTGAAGTTGGTGGTTGAAGTTCAAGTTGGCGGTTGAAGGATTAAAGCGCAAAATGTTAAGGCTTCATGAAAGATCAATAGATTCGAATATCTCATTGGTTACCCGGAACTCCGAACTATGAACTTTTCACCTTCTTTTTTTTTTCACTTTTTTTTTGGAATCTTCATAGTCTCTCCACCCCCCAAAAGGACCCTTTTATATTACAATCATCATCATTATCATCATGCTCAGAAGAATAGCTTTCCAGGCCTCTCGTCAGACTGTCCGCTCAGTACAATCACCCGCCACTAAACTGAACTGGGCCGCCACCTCCAGGTTTTACTCTGACGCTGCAAAAGAGGAGAAGGCCCCCACAAGCGCCACCGAAGAGCCCAAGGAAGAGGCACCCGTTCTTAGTGGTATTGAAGCTGAGTTAGCAGAAGCCAAGGCCAAGTTTGAAAAGAAAGATAAGGAGGCTGCTCAGTTTAAGGATCAGCTCATGCGATCCATTGCCGACTTTCGCAACCTACAAGAAACAACCAAGCGCGAGGTTACCAAAGCCAAGGACTACGCCCTGCAAAAGTTTGCAAAGGACCTGTTAGAGTCTGTTGACAACTTTGACCGGGCCTTGTCGGTAGTTGATGCCGATAAGCGGGCAGACCCCGTCAACCATAAGGAGCTGGTAGACTTGTATGAGGGAATCAAAATGACGCAGAATGTGTTTGAAAAGACATTGGAAAGGCATGGGCTTAAGAAAATTCATCCTGAAGGCGAAAAGTTCGACCCTAATCAGCATGAGGCTACATTTGAGGCTCCTCACCCTGATAAAGAGCCCGGCATTGTCTTCTTCGTGCAGCAAAGCGGGTTCTCCTACAACGACCGAGTCATTCGTGCTGCCAAGGTCGGTATTGTTAGAGGAGAGTAATTATCTCTTTTCTCATGTTTTCTCTCAATGAAACTACTACTCTTTGTACATAATATATCTTAGTTTTTTTTGGTGTTAAATGAAGATGGAACTGCTAGCTGGTCAAAGCTGTTTATTATTTACATTTTTTACATTCTATCGAAGCTCTAGTCCATACTCTGAGATGAGACTGGACCGAACAAGTTCTTGTAATTGGTTGATTTCGTGGTTCGTGAGAGATCTATCCATTGATTGGTAGTTGATTCTGTAACATTGACTGGCTCGGCCTGTCTTCGGGTGCACAAACTCATCAATCAAGGACACATTTTCAACAAGATCACCCGCAATATCACGCACAATCGACATGATGTCGTTCTCATGCACTGGCGTCTTTTGGTCAACCCAGAATGCGACGTCACGAAGGGTTCCGGGGTACTTTGAGTAAGGTTTGAACGAAGTGACAGTATTAGGACTAAACTGCGACGCAAACCTGGGGTCAAGCGACCAAAACAAGCGAATATCAGGAATTCCAAACAGCAGCATTGCCATACGTTCAAGCCCAATTCCAAACGCCCACGAAATCTTGTCGGTAATGCCAACGTTGTTGAGCACATGTTGGCGCTCGACTCCGCATCCACACATCTCAAGCCAGTCACCCTTCCACCAAATCTCAATTTCGTAAGAAGGTGCTGTCCAGGGGAAGTACGCCTCAATCCAACGTGCCTTCAAAGGCGCCTCGAGGTCAGGGTCCCTAGACTCCGCCGCAATAGCTGCTTTCCGTGCGTTGTCAAATACATTTGCAATCAAGAGTTCAATAGTTCGCTTAAGATGCTGCGAAACCAGCTCAGCTTCGAGATCAGTCATGTTATCTTCCTTGGGGTTCCTCTCAGCATGAAAAGCCGGATTAGGATCCTCCACAATAATATTCGGTTTTGGCAATGCGTCGAGGTCCCGCTGTATAGCCTCCGTAATTTTATCCCCATGTTCGGATCTTGACCAGGTATAGGCTCCTTCCATTTGATGGAACCCCGGATAATGCGTACGATCAATAGCATCACGTCGATACACATCCGCCGATATGAGGTACCCTGGTGTCGGACACTCTTTGTAGCAATAAGATTCATGGGCCGAAGTATGGGTACGCAGTAGAGTTTCGCGATTGACGTAGTAGGTATCAGTTTTACTTCTACCGACATGGTCTTCAGGAAAACCCAGGACATCAAAATTTTCGTACTTGCTGACAACTGGCTCGAACTCGTTGTAGAAGGTGTATCCTCCAAGTCCCGCCAGCTGCTTTTCAAACATGTCGCGCAGGATTCCGATAGGATGTGACGGATTGAGGTGGAGTTTTCGCGTAGTGAGGTCAATGATGGAAGGAGTCACATTAGTCCATTCGTCAGTAGGGTATTTCTTGTTAAGAATCTCAATCTCAGAAGTAGAAGGAGGGGAGGATGAGGTGTAGTTGCGAGTGCGAGTGCTAGAGTGACGTTTGGTTGCAGGGCTTGAAGTGATACCACGACAAGATCTAAAGCCCAGATTAGACCACAAAGAAGCGCTTTTGACAAGCAGCGAAGCCGTTGGCCTTGACATTTTGCGTAATGTTGTTGCTATTCGTCCAGGATCCGGGGATCTCTCGTTGATTCGATAAAAAAGCTGAAATTTTAGTAGGCTTTTTTGTTTTTTTTTCAATTTTTCATCGATATCGCATGTTGGTGAATTCGCTACATTGCAATTTCAACAGTCACGTGTTTTCAGCCAATCATGATCTGAATTCCACATTCAGCGCTAATTACAACTACCATAACGGCCTTGAATAATCATTAACTGGTTCACCCACTCAAGAAAGCTTTTTCATTTGCTACTTTTGAGAGCTCAGTAAGGATCAGACAAGACCAAATACATGCCAAGTGCAGCTATATTACTCTCCTCTCAGGCATTGATCTTGTGCTAGCTATAAAAGTGTGTCACATTATTCTTCGAAAGCCCTTAACTATATTCAACCCCACTCCAAGCCTGCTTAGTCCACTCTAAAAGTAAGCTCGCTACTGCTTCATGTAATGCCTAATATATCTGTTAGCAAGTATTCGCGGGACAAGTATCGCAGATCAGGAACTTACGTTTCAATAACCTGCATGTAGTTGGCAATCATGGCCTCAAGATGAAAAATGGCCTTGCTTCCCTGCCTCAGTCGGTGATCGTAGTATGCCGCTTTCTCGATAATGTCAGGGCCAATATCTGTCGACACTTTAGAAAGAATGCTAAATGTCAAAGTCTGTTTGAATAGGTTAGAAAGTGCTGTAATAACCTGGTTTGTCTTAATTCGCTTTCTTACTTTGAGAATCACAACCGGAGGAATGCAGTGTGTTATCAGATCATAAAGGACTTTTCGAATCGCCAACAGCCTGAGATTTTGTTAGACTTTAGGCGTACTTTTGAGAGTAAATAAAAAGAGGGTAGTGGACACGTACATTGGCACAGTGCGGGTTTTTATGATGTCGTCTGCTATCTTGCTGATTACCACTTCCCAGTCTGGAGGAGGGATTGGTGTCGAGGTAGTAATGTTTGTGCTGGAAATGTTAGCCGTGAATAGTCAGAACAACTACAACAATAACCTACTTTTGTGAGTACATGGCCTCAAAAATAAGCAAGGCTTTACGCAAGTTGCGATCCGAGGTCTTTCCAATTCTAGTAAACACCAGGTTTCTCTCGTCTTGTTCCTTTGGCAAGTTAACACGCTCCTTCTTGCCCACTTTTTCAAGAATTCGACATATATCTTCTACGGATGGTGCCGCAACGCGAATCAGCAAGGTACGAGACTTGATGGGTGCAATAATATTCGAGGTAGAATTAGCGACCAGAATCAACCTAAGATTATTCGAGAACTTTTCCATTGTGCGACGAAGGGCTGACTGGGCGTCCCTGGTTAAGAGGTCAGCTTCATTGATGACGACTGTTTTGAAGCGCTGCTTTGCCGAAACGTCGACCTGCTGGGTCTGGGCAATTTCTTTCAAGAGGTCCTGAATGACAACACGATCATAGTTTCCCATGTCACTTGGAGTGATTTCCATGTGGTAGATACTAGAGACGATGGTGAACTCGATCTTTTTGCTAGACGAGACTTGGAACACGCGTGTGTTGATTTTGATTTTTTCTGCACCGGGACCATATAGTTCTTTCAAAACGGACATGACGCGTGTTTTTTTGCCGGCACCAGATGGGCCATAAACCAAGATATGAGGGAAGTCACCAGTGGCGGCCTAAAGATGCTGTTAGGACTTGCCTAATTGAATTACAAGCAAGATAAACACGGTTGGACTTACCAATGATTTGAGTTGGTCGGATAGGTCTTGATGGTAGTCAAGTTGACTCAATGACTTTGGCCTGTGCTTATCTACCCACAACGACATGTTGATGATTGAATGAAATGAGATGGAATGAGATGGAGGGCTGTTGAAGGGTGCTGAAGGGTGTTGAAGGATGCGAATGGAGGTGAAAAGTCGCGATGATTTCTAAGACAGAGGGTTTGGGTTGGATTTATATCATGATTAATATTATTATTGCAGTAGAAGCCTATTGAAGCAGTGAAGCCTCCTGTTCCAGTCCTTTAGAAGGATTTCTAAGCGCTTTAAATTTGAATTCGTGAGATTTCGCCAAAATAAAAAATAAAACGGTTTTTTGCTTTAATTTTGTCACTTTTCTCCCGCCGTCATTAATTCATTAATTCGACTCAACTGCGCTACTTCCCTCCTACTTCCCTACCTCACTTCCCTACCTCACTTCCCTACCTCACTTCCCTACCTCACTTCCCTACCTCACTTCCCTACATTCCCTACATTCCCTACATTCCCTACATTACCTACCCTCTCCATCAACCACCATTACCACCACAAATGCCCACAACTCTCTCCCCAGAAACGCCTCTTTCCCACCCTACTTTTGATTAATCTTGATTTTAATTTCTGCCTCAGATTCTTTTTATTTTCTTCTATTATCGTGTTATCATCACCTGAATTCTTCCAACCGCAGCCAGCACCATCTCCATCCCCATCCTCACCATGTTCATGTTCCCGCCCACTCAAAAGTACCCCATGTATTATTCCTCTGGGGTCATGCTAAACACTCGTAATGAGTCGCAGACAAACATTGACGCTGTAAATACAATTACCCAACTGCGACCTGAACACTCCTTTACCGGCCCTGAAGGCATTTATAATGCAGTGGAGTGCCTGACCATTCCAAAGCCCTTCGCTCACCCCTCAGACCCTCCTCCTACCATTATCAACCCCCTCGCTCCAAAAACGAACCATCCTTCAACCTACTCTAGTGGCGTCCGGCTCTCCGTCACTTCCCTCCGGCACAACCCAGCTCCCGGAACCGTGGAGTACCAGCAGCAGCTCCTTCATCCCAATGGTCTACCCTCCTCTTCCTCCTCAAAGAGGCTTTCCATGTCAAATGGAGCTTCCACCCACCACCTTCCCCCGCGCTCTACTTCTACTGCTTCCAACATATCCAAAACATTTGGAATCAACTCTTCATGGACCTCTTCTCTGTTTACGTCCAATAACACGGCGCGTCGGCCCTCTGTGGCGCTTACAGAAGAAACAGTTAATAGCATGCATAGTGACGACAACACTCCAAATGGCCATATTGATGAAGCAAATCGCCATCTTGAAGACGACGGCACCACCCCATCTGCCACTCACACTAATGGCAGTGCCACTGCCAATGCCAATGGCTATGACCCAACCCATACTCCTACCATGAGCATCCCTGTTCCTATACTTGGCCAGAAGAAAAGTCAAGTTTCCTCAATATCAATTGGTAGCAGTAACAAGGAATCATCAGCCAACGGCGACAACATTTCCACTTCGTTGAACTCTGACAACAATGTAGGGGGCAAAGGCATTGTCACTAGGCCCGGCCAATTTATTGCGCCTCCGGCCGTATTTTTGGATACATTACCCCTACCTCCAGATAATATTGGCGGGGTCATTGGCCCGTTGGCTACTCTCATTCCTACGGAGCCCAGCAAAGATATTAAACGCAAAAAGCCCAAGAGCAGCTTGGTAAAAAACAACTCGTCGTTCATTTCAAAGACGATTGTTCATGATTCTTTGGCAAAGAAGCTGAACGAAAAAGAGTCAGAGAAATTTCTGGTCTGGGCAAACGTGGGCCGCTCCTTGTGCTGGTTTGACTGGTCTCTTCCAACAGGCAGTGATAAAAAGGATCCGTTAAGTAAAATCCTTTTTACAAAGTCGCACCCTCTCTGCCATGATGTAAACCAGTTTACGCGAACATCGCATGGCGTTGACATAGTCTTGGGCATGTCTTCTGGTGACGCCGTGTGGCTAGACGCTTGTTCCAACAAGTACAATCGAATCAATAAGAACGGAGATATCTCGCGATCTGCCGTCACTGACATCAAATGGGTCCCAGGCTCACCAAACTATTTTGTAACTCTCCACGCCAATGGATCGCTCATTATTTTTGATAAAGACCGAGAGGACGGAGGGTTCGCATCTGGAGGTGGTCTCAGTAATCACGACCAGCGATCGACTGATACCTTTAGAATAGTCAAGTCGTTGTATAGCTCCACGACAGGTAATTCTGGCACCACTACCAGCGGTAACAAGCATAACCCAGTTGCCATGTATAAGCTCTCTCACCGGTCGCTGACTTCTGTGGTCTTTTCGCCAGACCGTCAAACCCTGGTGGTGACCAGTAGTGATGGATATATGCGATTTCTGAATTTAGACACTGAAGTGGTGACTGACATTTTCCCCTCTTATTATGATGGCATATTGTGTTGTGCTTTTAGTCCGGATGGCAAGTATCTGGCCACGGGTGGTCAGGACGACCTTGTAACCATATGGTCTATGAAGCGCAAAACGGTGATTGCTCGGGGCTATGGTCACCAGTCGTGGGTCCGCAAGGTGTCCTTTGACAACTGGAACTGTGATGAATACTCATACCGTATTGGTTCAGTTGGGGAAGACGGTAATTTACTTTTATGGGATTTTTCGCCCAAGACGCTGTCAAGGCCCAAAACCGTTGCCAGATCTGGATCTGGCCCTAATACCGCCGATAAAGGCGTTGATCATCACCACCATCGTGCATCTTCTATGGGATCGGCAGGACTTCCAAGCAACGGCGGTAACAACTCAAAAACGCATTTCCGCGATTTGTCGTCTACGCAAAGCATAACTTCGGGAAAGTCTTCTAATACGGTTTTACCTTCTGTATATTTGCAGCAGCAGCAGCAGTACCGGATTCAACAACAGCAACATCAGCAACAACAGCAGCAGCAACTGTTGTACAATTTGTTGCAACCGCACAATAACGAAAACATCAATGAGAAAACTCTTGGAGACGGAGACTATATGCATGATGACCTCTCTTCACTCACACCTCAAAAGTCCGTTGCAAATACCAGTATTCGATCTGTTTCTGGATCAATGAATCGTGACGATGAGTTCATCAACCCCTTTGTGACTGTCATACACCCATTTATTGGGTCAGATGGGATTCCTTCTATTCCACCAGTGGTTGTCAAATCAGTAAGGATGGAAGAAAATGGGCCTGCAGAGTCTCTTTCTGATGTGACGTTTTTGTCGGATAAGGTATTGGTGGCTAGTAAAGATGGGCGAGTTTGGACCTGGTCTCGACCTGGTTATTAGAGTTTACTGTAGATCCCGAGTCGTCGATCGTGATATTAGTGAACTGCTAGACTAGACATACTACAGTACCAAATTCGTGTTTGTTTTTTGGTTTGTTTGTTTTTTGTTTAGTCAAAGTTAACTTAATTAGATGTAGCTTTTTAGACGTTTGCTTTTTACATTGCATTTTTTTATACCAAACACTTGGCAAACAGCACAGCTGTAGATCTAGTATACGTATAGTAGACTGCAGTCACTGAAATGTTTCTTTTCTCATTATGAGAGTCTTAATGAAGCAGGAGGAGAGTAGGCTAGAAAAAAAAAAAAAAAAAACCTGTTTTGAAACTTGATTTATTAACGAAGAGAGCAAATTTTAACAAAATACAAGCAGCAAGCAAATAGGCTTGAAATCGGCGTGGAAAGAGGATTTAGAATTGTTAGTTCCATTAGTGTATTTATTCATACTTGATAAGTAAGTCCTTTCTCTCGATATATTCGTTGTATTGTATTGGTTCCTTAGAGCTAGAATGCTGCCATTTGGACCCATATCCTGCCAATTGCAAGCAAGCCGATAATCATCTCATCAGCGTATCAGCATCATATTCCTCCATCATCATGGCTCTAATGTATTTTGCCTTCTCCGTCTGAGGATGTATTAGTTCATCTAGCGAAAAACAATCATAAGGGGAAAAAAAATTGGATTTGTCCTGTCACCCATATACTACCATATAGATTATTCTTCTCAGTACGTACTGTACTTCTAAAATTTATTTAAAATGGTCATGTTTGTTTTAACTTCTACTCTTACTTTTTCCCAGACACACATAAACAAATCCTTTTATAAGCTGAATCCTGATCCCCAAGGGTTTGATGAGATTCTTGTAATTCAAGACCGGTTCTCGAAGGCAATATTTTTGGAGCCGGCTAAGAGCAATGACACCGCTGAGATAACGTGGCTGCGATTCACTGATGCGTTGGAAAGAGCTGGAGGCTTGCCAGATATGCTAATTACTGACAATGGCACCAAGTTCGGAGCTGAATTCAAAAGACAGTTAGCAATCCACAACGTACAGCACGCGCTAACTACTACTTACCATCCTCAAACCAATGGTGGCACTGAACGCACAAACAGCAGCACAATGGCGCATCTGAGAAAGTACCGAGAGAACGAGAACTGGGTGGCGGACCTGACGGCTTGCGAACACGCCCACAACTCTGCTAGGCATTCGGTTACAGGCTACACGCCTTTGGAAATCATTTTTGGCCAGCCGGGAGTTTCAGTCGTGGATGCGCCGGCAATACAACATCGAAATCGAAAGGCGAGGAACGAGCTTCCTGAGGAAGTCTTACCGCCCAGCTGGAAACGTGTCAAGCAGAAGTTGAGAGAAGCAGCTGACCGCAATGTGAAGTTGTACAACGACAGACACACAGTTGACGAATTCGAAGAAGGCGATTTTGTTTGGGTTGACAGCAGTATTAGGCAACAAAAAGGCAGGACGGCGTTCAGACCAAGTTGGGTCGGTCCAATCCAGATTGGTGTGAAGAAAAGCGCTCAGGTGTATGTGTTGAAACCTAGCGCGGAGCAAGCTACCATGTTGGACGATTTCAAGGTTAATATTTCGCGCTTACGTCCAGCGATGATGGATTATGATTCAGAACTCCCCTACTTGGAAGAGCCACCAGTGACGACAGAGTCTATAGAGGCACCACCGAGAAATCAAAGTCTAGAACGGTTTTTACCGTTCTTGGCTAGGGGGGGGATATGTCAGGGTGAGGGCTGCTGGACAGCCTCAACCCTCCATTCAAATGAGCGTACTGATAAGTGCGCGCTTGTCGTTGACTGTACTGCACTTCCCAGAACGCCCTAGCCCACGCTCGTGAAGGATGTTGGACGATGTGGTGGCAACTTTATTGCTCTTACCACACGGTACGCAATTAAAGCAACAACACGACAGCAACTACTCCTACTCATAACACTAACGTGTCGAGCACTACTTAACGTCATATTATCCAGAGGGCACCATCTACAAGGATCTAGTGCTACAAATATCCTTTCAACGCAAATAATGCAGAAGAAGAAAAACATCCTTTGCAATGACTAAAGTTTTCCTGTATACGGCACATTCTATGCTATTTTAGCTCAGTTCTCTGCTTTTAAACACCAGTAATTTTAGGAAAACTCTAGAGGTTCTCGTCTTTAGATGTTGTCAGTCACATAGTTGACGCATTTACAGTTAAGAAAGTCAACGAACAGTTTATTGGCTTTTCACTGTTCGCACTGAACTCCGCAGTACTGCAAAGCTAGAACTGAATTATATCATTGGCTATATATATATATACCATTGAAACGAACTTGAGAACACCTCAAAGCAGAAGACCTACATAATAAATAGTAACAAAAATAAATTTAAAGGGTCTTTTTTTGGTTTTTTTTGGTTTTTTTTGGTTTGACAGGTCTGCGTAAACGTACGTACAGTACGTACGTACGCGTAAATGTGCACGTGCACACACGTAAATATTTATATTTTAATATACTGGTCAGTCCAGAGGACAAAGTGCACATGGCATAATAAGTTATATAAACTTAATAATAAAAGGATTTATATTATTAAACGCGTGCCTGCGTAAATGCTTAGATCTAGGTCGTTGCTTCTTGTACCAGATGATCAATTGTTTGGTCGTAATGCAACTTTTTTTTACCACATAAGAGCTCAGAGAGGGTCATTAATCAATATTAGAGAAGAAGCGGCCTGTTTTGTGGAGAGTTTTTTGATCTCTTTTGCACCTATAATATTTTGTGTCAAGGTATGCAGCCATTCACAGTGGCTATAGATTACCGTAGCAAAATAATTAACTTTCAATTCTTAGACCTCTACTATAGCGCTGCGGAGGCAGCTGAATCCCGAAGGTCACCATTCTACTATAGTAGACTAGCTCGCGCTACTCTAGTCTAGTCGAGTTTACTGTAGCTATACGTAGTTCTGATTCAAGCATGTATTAAGCTTTAAGCTTAAATTTCTTGCAACTGAGTGCCAGCTATATTTGTGTACCAGGTTAGCATGGGAGTCAAGATGATAACAAAAGCTCTTAGGCTCCTGGGTAGAGTTAAAGACGGCAGAAAGCAAACTTCCAGACGGTCCAGACGGGGAATATAGATACTCACGCCAGCTGGTATTGCTGAGAATAGGTTATATCGGCAGTTCTCAAGTCTGGCGAGGTTTTATAAAGCTGGAGGCAACTTATAAGCCAACTTTAGGCATTCAGACTAGTTGCATCGAATGCCAGATTTTGTTGCGTATTCAAATTTGAGAAATGAACTAGAGTAAAATTGATGAAGATGAAAATAAGCAGGACCATGCTTCAAGCGGTCCAAAAGAACAATTAATAGCCAATGTTAACCAGTGCGAAAAGGCATCAGCAAGACAAAAAACGGCTTCGATCTCCCACTCTCCAAACCTTTATCGCTGTTCTTAAGCAGATCCTGCCTATCAGCATCACGCTCACCAATACACTGATTCAACAGCGGCAATTCGACGAGATAGATTCGGTATAATTGTTGCAATCGCCTTAACATTGCTGCAGGTGGCACAGAAAGCTTCTCAACACAATGGAATCACGGCAAAAGATAGCGTTTTATACCAGCAATCCCTTCTTTAGATTATACTCGGTTTAAAAATCAAAGAGCCATCTCGACTATGAGCTTTGATCGTTCGCGATGTTGATGAATGGAGGTTTGTTTGAGTTAGAAATAGATTTTATATGTACTGTATTTTAAATCGTGTCAGTATAGTAACCTAGCTCATTATTTTTAAACTTTTGTTTATAACAGGCTTGCACAGCATTCATTCAGCCTTTTCGACACATTATCAATAAATACCCTCAATCACCCGACATCCCGGGAATCTCTATAAGTTCTCCGACTTGCCGTTGTCGGCTCTATCAGGCTCGTTTAATTATATGACTCAATACAATTATACAACTGCTGCAAGCCCGTTACTCGCTACTCCCAAACCAGCGCGGGGTATACACCGTAAGCTCTTCAATTGATGCCCGCGCAAGTCTCTTAGCACCGGGGCCATTTTCGAGTCATAAAGTTGTTCTACGTCCGATCAGCTTCACTCCAGGCGGTCTGCTGGTTCTTCTCAATCAGAGACTCGCTATTTGACTTGCAATGAAATCTTCCTGCTCTTTTTGTCAGGCTATGCGTGTTGCAATCATCAATCAGATTGCCGCTGATCTAGTTTGGTGTAAGAGGCCAGCATTTAACATCATTACTCCTCAATAAAACACTCATTTCCCTTGTTCTCAATGCTGCGTCTGTTGTTACTCTTATATCGGACGCCGCTTGCTGCCTATCGATTAGTATTGCTATCATAACACAGCCTTTGCTTTCGAGTGATGATGTCTTTGAAAAGTTGCTGCTATTATGTACAGTGGGGTCTATTTAGGAGAATTCTTGAGTATTAACTTGGAGATTAATAATAAAAAGATAACTTGGCGTTAACTTTCATTCTGCATTCCATGTAAGGAAAATTCCATGCACGCTGATATGCTAGACTACTGTATGTTTACTATGGTGCACATGCCTGGTATGCAGCAGCAGAAAGCTTAAGGGCTCTCTACTCCAGGACTATGGTTGACTTCGACTGTTCGATACTAGCAAGGAACAGTTGGCTATAGCCAATTGAAATGCTATGCTAAGATTGTTAGTTATCCTGTCAGATACTTAGTCTATGATTTGGACTATCTGAAATGACTTATTCTGAAAGCCTCCTCTTAACTCCATAATGTTGTTGGTTATGGACCTTTGGAGGGTCAGAGACTCAGAGTTATCGAAATCAATTGTCTCAGATGGCTTCATGCCAGCCAGAGTAGACTACGTATACATCGCCCACCATATGTCTTACAGTACACGCGTAACCTGTGGCACATTCTTTAAAAGTCTTTGATTATTTAGATTAAATTCTGGACCAGATTGTTGTTGAGGTCAATCGTATTTCTGATATAAATCCTTTTATAAATCCTTTTATGCAGTTTCGCATGTGCACCTCAAGTAGTAACGTTCGTTAATGATGCCATCAATTATGGAAAAAGACAATCAACGTATGAATTGCAATCGGTGTATCCAATATTAATTGTCTCTACCTAAATTGCCCCCACGTAATATGTGAGTCCCAGGTTACAAGTCCCAAGTCCCAAGTTACAAGTCCCAAGTTTTAAGCAACCGAAACCCTCACGAAACAGACAAAACTTCTAAAAAACCCCAGCAATCCCACCTCTTTTTCTCCCCATCACATTCTCTCACTTCCCTTTTACAGCCCTTTTGCTTCTTCATTTTCATCTTCTTCCTCTTCTTCTTCCTCTTCTTCCTCTTCTTTCACTACTCTTCTCGCTATTCATGTCTTAAAACCTTTTTTAATTGTTATATTTGCTATATCGAATATATTGCTAGGTATCCGTTCTTCCATCAATTAAACCTCTCATCAAACCTGCATTTTATATCGACACCACCATGGGTAACTCTGCTACGCGCGAGAGATCTCGTGCGAACTCAGTGTCCTCAGCACTACATCCGACTATCTCTGACTCTTCAAGAAGAGGTTCTGCTGTCTCAAACGGCCTTACAAGTAGCCGGCGGAATCGCAACAATTCTATTCCGCTATCCAGTCCCGTTTCCGCTTCAACGTCTGCCCGCCACAATGGCGACCGCAAAAGTAAAGGAAAGGGCAAAAATAAAGATAAAGATGAAGCTCAGCATCTGGTCCTTGACCCTAGTGAAATGGTGGACGGAGGTTATCTGCAACCTCAAGGCGTCTACTCTGGCCCCCAAGACTTCAAATACAAGGTAGTAAGAGAGCTCATTATTGACCGCAAGCTTGCTCCATTCTACAAAGGTCTGCCTGACTTTGATGAGAGCTGGAGCGACCGCCAGCTTCTTGCCATTGTTCGGGGTCTTCCACTACCCGTGGACCGCCCCGAATCCTCTGTTGCGTCCCCTGTTCCCGAATGCGAACCAGTGTTTCACCAAGATCCTGATGTCAATATTCTAACGAGCGAACTTGACAAACTTAAAGTGGAAGACCTTCCTATTCCCGCCTCTCTTAAACCAGCCTTGGCATCTGTCCTAGGAGAATCGTCTTCTAACTGGGGCGGAGACCGGAACTCACTAAATACTTTCTCTAGTTCTCCCGTTGGTTCCGACAGTCTCGCTCCGTCCTCAGCCCCTGCTTTATCAAAACTCAACTCATTTGCATCCAATGCCACATTCCCAGACTCTGTAGACTCTTCATCTCCTCCGCTATCCATCTCTCCGGCAATTCCATTTCCGGCTATTGAGCGAGGTTTGGGCCCCGCAGACTCAAAATTCCCGCTTCCCATCGCTGCCGACGATTCTTCTTCCGCTCTGTACCCAACCCAAAACACTGCAGCACCATCAACAGCAACAACAACGACAACAGCAACAGCAGGTAAGGCCCATGCTACAAACAATACCTTGTCTTATTTATCGCCAGCTGCGTCTTCGCAGCTTCAGGCTCAGTACTCTCGCAGTCGGGCCAATACCTCTTCCCGATACGGTCCTAGCATGGCCTCAAATAGAGCTCCCCAGGAAATCGTGCTATATCAAGGGGCTCTTGAGTGCCCTATCTGCTTTTTATTCTATCCGAAGCTCATCAACCTTACACGGTGCTGTGCCCAACCAATTTGCACCGAATGTTTCGTGCAAATCAAACGGCCCGATCCTCATCCACCTCATGAAGAAGAACAAGACCCGAACTCTCCACCACCTGCCGCAAACATTCACCATGAGGAACTGATATCCGAGGCGGCGTGCTGCCCTTACTGCATGGTCCCTGAATTAGGGGTAACGTTTTCGCCTCCACCCTATAGAACCGGTATCGGTGCCAATTCTAAGCGACATAACTCGCTCTCGCCGCTGGCCTTTTTCAACTCGTCATCACTATCACTCAATGGCAAAAACAGCATGTCGCAACTTGCACCCACAGTGCAACCTTCAGAAGACACAGTAGCAGTGTTATCAGAGTCGTCGTCTTCAGTTTCTCTGGCAAGCCCGACTACTACGAAACGGCGAGGGTCGTTACCGGCTTCAGCTGCAGAAGTTATTACGACAGATCAGATAAGACCCGATTGGAAGGTCAAACTTGCAACAGCCCGTGCTCGTTCAGCTCGGAGATCGGCAGCGGCTACTGCCCTCCATGCCTCTGCTTTTTTGTCAATGGATTCTGGTGGATCTTCCAGCAGATCGTCTCGAGACCGATCTTCGCGCACTCGTACGAGCCGATTTGGCCGACTTGGGTCTTCTCAATCCAAGCTATCATTGCTAGCCTCAAAAGCTTCATCGTCGCTGTCTAATGGCGATGTGGGGTCTTCTGCCACTACTTCTACTATTACTACTGCTACCTCTACTGGCACTGCACAGGTGTCGCCACAGCTTGCGCTGAATGAAAATGGTGTCTCTAGTGAAGAATCCGTTAGTCGTGTTCCCAAGTCTATGGTCGATATTGTAGGCGGGCGGTTGCAGGAACTAGAAGACATGATGTTTTTGGAAGCCGTCAGACTTTCTATGCAAGAAGAGGAGGAGAGAAAGAATAAAGAGCAGCCTAATGGGAATTCCGGAGACTCGCGTGGGTCGTCTTTAGAAAACTCTCCTGTACATAACATTTGAAAATAGTTTATCTAGGCAGCGCTAAAATAGCACAGAAAAAAGAAAATGATGGAAGATTATGGTAGCAATTAAACAGGACAGTCTACTGTATGTGATGGTAACTTTTGTATGTGAAAATGAATAATGCAAAACAGGGACCTACTATATGATCTTATTCATACCTTGATCATATAGGACATGCAATGAAAAAACGAAGGAGCTGTAATCACAGCCGGCAAAGGCTGTACTACAGTTTGGTCGCCATCACCTTTCTCATAACTAGCAGCAACAGCAACAGGGCTCTCTTCTTCGTCTTTAACATTTCCATTCAACACCTTTCGAACTTGCATTCCACGCGCAAACCACAGAAAAAGGCCGCCCACAAAGTACAGGAGACCCGTAAATATCTGCGTATACAAGTACTTGTCATTGATTCTCAATGAAATAGCCATGGGCTCTGCAAAAATTCCAAACCCACCAATGACAATCCACGACATTGTATACATTGGCACCAACAACTCCAAATCCACGACACTCGCGCACACAGTCGGGAACCCCGTCGAACTTCCACTCAAAACAAGTCCGACCAGCAACCCAAAAGCGATAGTAACGCCGTAACTGTGGGCATTTATCCACATGCAAAAGATAAGCAAGGCGGTGAGAAAGCTCGATAGTAGGGATATGTTTATTGACCCCCAAACGTCAATCAGGTACCCCATAGAAGGGCGGCCCACAACTACTCCGACGCTGACACAGGCGCTCACGACAGCGCCCTGAGAGTGAGTGAGTCCTAGTGATACTGTGTAAGCTGACATTGTGTAAAGCACGATACCGTATCCTAACATGGTAAGAGTGCTCCAGATCACAATAAGGTAAAGGATTAACCGTTTGAGAAGCTCTTTGTCGTAAAACTTGGCCGGAGCGCTTGCCGCTGTTTTTTCATTGCTGCCTTTACGAGCGGCCGTGAGGGGTCTGGATTTAATAAAGCAGCCCGAGATTAAGCATGTCGAAAAACACATGAGCCCCCCAATCCGCTGAGCCCATGCTATTCCCAGTGAATCAATAAGGGCCTGAATTGTAAACGAAAAGATAATCCCACCAAGCCCCGATCCAGCCGTAAACACTCCGTTAGCAATACCTCTCCTCTTTTTAAACCATTGCGGTAGCGCAGCATTCGCCGGAATAAACACCAACGAAATACCGAGGCCCTGCATCACGCCCTGGGACAAATACAAATGCCAAGTCTTAGTTGCAAAAGACGCAGCCACGAGTCCACCTGCCTGAATAAACGCTCCAAAAATTATTACAGCTTGGTAAGGGAATCTTTTAATCAAGAGAGTTGGGATAGGTGATCCCATGAGTCCTATTCCAAAGGAAAGACCGCCCACGAATGCAAAATCGAGGTCCGTGGCATCTGGGTACTTGTTGGAGGTTATAAAGTTGGCAAGGTAGACTCCGAATGACGAGTTTGCGCCCCAGGAAAAGGTAGAAACTGTGGTTGCTGCGATTAATACTACCCAGGAGTAGCCTTGATCGAATATGAGCTCGTTGTCGTTTTGTTCTTGCTCTTCTTCCTCGAGTTGTTCCTCAATTTTTGACATGGGTCGCGATGTCCATGAATCATCACCCGTACAGGTCTGCTCGTTAAATTGCACCACCTCTTCTTCGGCACTCAATCTCGAGGAAGATTTTCGTATATCCATATTTAAATCCATATTAAAGTCCAAATTTGAGTCCAAGTCTATACCGGTACTTTTTTTGGTCATGATTGCTAGTTTTTTGACGTTTAAATCACCAAATGAATAGTTGAACAGGCAGCAACATGAACGAGAAAAAAACAAGGAAGAGCTCTTTATATTTATAGTCCTAGAACCAGGTATCAACAGTCAGCTCTCTTAATCTATACATATATATTGGTTTAGCCGTGACTCAATGAATGATCGATATATGCGCGGTCGAGTAATCATGGGGGGAAACGCTGAACTTTTTTTTTTGGTTTCCAATGGAAATTTCGAATTATAGTCCTGCTGTACAGCTGCAGTGTAATAGAAATAATTTATAGAAGACAAGAAAAAAAAGCGTTGGTTTTAAGGTTAAAAGACCCCCCACAAATGTGTTTGGCTACAGCTGCGTCGATCCATAAAAGGCTCTTCATTTGGTGACAAACAGAAATTCTTGTGTTAAAACTGAATTCTGAAGCTTAAGGATGGCTACAGAGTTGACTCGGTTCTCATGAGTCACGACAGCGTATCAGATGTATGGGCCGTGGCTCTACTGGAACCCACTCGGCGCTTATTGAACGAGTAGCATAGTCTTGACTCTTGAGTAGTGACTCTTGAGAGCATGTCGGGTATTTAAATTGGCATTAGGGTCGACTCTTCTGTTATCTCAAGTCTCAGCACTACATAAGGTGGGGTTCTTTTGGTCTACCTGGCTACAAGACTCATCAATGCATGCCTGCCTGAATTTGTGCTACTCGTTTGAAAGGGCAATTCCACCCTTCTACGGATTTTCCGAATACTGAATTCAAACGTTTCTAATCGCTCAGCGCTCTGCCATCACATTACGCTAATATCCTCACGTACAACCCACGCTGTCCACAACCTTCCCTGGCTTACAATTATTATTGTCTCGTGTATATTAGATACCAAAACGATATGTATTTTTTATAGTACAAACAACACATGAAAAGAATAAAATAACCCAAGAATAATACCGTTTCGACCACTGCAGACAGAGGAGTTTAACGGTAAGACTTCTGGTAGCGGGCACGGGCACCGGGACCACCGAACTTCTTGGGCTCAGATCTTCTAGAATCGGCAATCAGGAGGGTTCTGTCGTAAGAGATGAGAGCCTTCTTCAGCTCGTTCTTGCTCTGCTCATCAACAAACTTCTGGTAGTAAGCAACAATACCCTTGGCAATAGCTTGACGGATGGCGTAAACCTGGGAGACGTGACCACCACCATTAACTCTGACTCTAATGTCAACGTTGGCAAACTTGTCAAGACCAGCGACGAGGAGGGGCTCGTACACCTTGTAGCGCAAAAGCTCGGGCTGAACAAGAGTGATGGGAGAACCGTTCACCTTGAGGAGACCCTTACCGGCCTTGACGTGGGCAACAGCAGTAGCAGTCTTCTTCTTTCCGAAGGTCTAGAAACTCATGTTAGAAAATGATTTATGGTAAATGTTTACTGAGGAATTCAACGTTGAGCAAGAGGTGTTGAAAGGTTTGAAAAGTCGTATGGCCGGTCATTAATGCTGGTCTACGATACCCTACATTGTCGAAGAGGGGAAATCAATGAAGAAAAACTGGCAATGGCGCTTCAAACTCTTTCATCCTTGAGCAGAGTTGTATTTTGACAAGAGAATAGAAAATAATAGCAGCAAAAAGAGGATAACTAACCTGGACGCTGGGAATAGTTGGCTTTTCGGAGCTCATTTTGTGGATGTCGAACGTGTGTTAATGTTGAAGCCTGGAAAAAGGTTGCGAAAAGGGAGAAATCTGAAAGCACGACAAATTTTTTTGGTGTAGCTCGAATGGTCCCTTCGTGAAATATTGAATGAGTAATCCAAATGCTGTGGTATTAGTAATTGGATTGATCCAGTACCTGGGTATGTGTTCTGAAATATTCACGTAATGTAATTATTATTACCTTCTTGACAAAATATAAACAGTCACATAATCCCAATGAAGAATTTTATATATTTAGGGCTTAACAGTGTGTGTGCAGTGTTGAACTAATGGTATACCGGTAGCTAGTCTTTCAAGAACTTCAAGAACTTCAAGGCACTGTGAACTTGTGAAGAGTAAAGGCATTCAGGGCCGCTTCACGTTTAATGCTTCATGTCTACCGGTTACAAAAAAGCGATAGTATACAGTAGAGACCTCTGTTTGGTGCAGTTTACATACATGTAACTTCAAGTTGCGTAGGATCCTTTCTACGTCAAGACCTCACCTTAACGGCATCTACAACCTCTCTTAATTAATCTAGTTAACAAGCATTAAACGCACAGCAGCGCTCAACGCTCAACAATTGAGGAACGGCAAAAAGAATAGGCATTAAAATGTAACATTATAGACTATACAGATAGACTTAGTCGAAAAGACCCATGCCCATGTCCTCATCGGACTCCTCAGCCTCGGACTCCTCCTTAACGGCCTCAGCAGGGGCAGCCTCAGAAGCAGCGCCAGCGGCGGGAGCGGCAGAGCCAGCGGAGCCAGCAGCACCGAAAGCAAAGAGAATCTCCTTGAGGTCCTTTCCGGCAACAGCCTTGGAGAAAATGTCGGCCCAGACCTAGTATAGACGTGTTAGTCATGCTGTTCCTTAGATCAAGTGTTCTCCTAGAACTAGTTCAAGTCGATGCCACCCAGTTTTCAGGTATCTATTTCGTGGTTCGTTTTTTTTCCTCCGTCTGAGTACAATCATCGAATTCGTTCATAACTTAAATTGCCAAAAAAAAGCTAAGCTACTTACAGAGTCGACCTCAACACCAGCGGCCTTGGTCAGAGACAAAAGCTTGTCGGAGGAAATATCAATCTCAGCATCCGCAAGGATGAGAGCAGCGTAAGAGACAGCAGCTTCGGAAGACATTGTTGTGTATGTGTTTGTCGTAATAATGAAACAGGACAGTCGTTCGGGGTCAGCGGTAGAAATGCGAAAAAGAGGTGTTGGTAGGCTAGGAGAAGGAAAATTGAAATATCTTGATGACTAATAAAAATATGGCCGCTTATTCTTTAGGGTTATACCCTAAAGCATTACAATGTAGTCACAGATTTAGAATTTTTTAGCCATCAGCCGTACACGAGTCTATTTGAACTTCTTTGACCGGTCGGGTCCCACCGTTGTGGTCTAGGGCAGTAACTGCAGCAACTACTGTCAACCGCTTTTGGCACAAAGTCCTCCCAGGGACCTGCCACATCGTTTTCACCTTCACCCCGCCTTACTCAATCTGAATTCGTCCAGTTGCTCTTTTTGCAATTGCTCCTTTTGCAATAGGCATTCAGCACTGGTTTAGACGCTTTGGTTCTGAATCCAGCCTCTTTGTGAACTAATAATAGGCATTCAACATCATGGCCAGTGTCTCGGTAATCGTTGCTCGGTAATGGGAGATAGTATAAAAGGTAGGCTTTATTAGTCGACCAGACTCTACCGGTATATGTTTCTGCACGACTCGGTTGAGAGTCAACTTGAGACAGACCTTTCAACGTGTTACCGTTTACCGTCTCTGAGTGTCCGCACTGACTGACTGACTTTCAATTGACTCGAGGTGCGCCTTACCGACTTCTAAACTGCATCGTTTTGCAGAATTTAGCTGCCATACTCTAACCGGGCCCAACGTCGCTGTCAACATTTCTTCTGAGCTCCTATAATCTTTCCCTCTTTGACTTAACTTCATCCCTCATTCAATCTTGCTCTTCTTCTCTTGAGACCCTATGCGATATACGCGCGAATCACAAAAGTACCCATAAGAATTACAAAACGCGACATGAGTTCTGAAAGGTCGGCGCAAGAACCTTTTTTTTCGCCTCTTCCCAAAGATCTCAAGTTCTTTGAATCACATCCAAGTAGTGATCCTCCCTCATATGCTTTTTGCAATTCTTCGTCGCCTCTTACTACACCAACAAGTGCAATAGTGTTTTCTCCATCACAAGCACCAATGCAGCTCTCACCTCTTGAGCTACATCATTGTACAACCTCACTACTTCCCACTAATACTCCCATCTCGCGCTCTTCTCTCACACCACCCCCAATTCTAATGGATCACGATAGCTCCAATTGTGTCTTGCAACCTGCATCACTTGCAAAGGATGCTCTCGAGTTCACTATACCTCAGCATTTGCTCGATTTAACGCTTGAAAGTGTTATGAACCTTTCTAACGACGAAAGCCGAGCCATGTTGTTTGAGGCGTCTCAGATATTGCGACGATCCAATAGTTGTGTTCAAAATTACAAGGGTTTAATTTCTCGGATGAAGTTTCAAAGCCAACTACTCACGATTGAAGCCCATGAAGCTGTGCAAAGATCCGAAGTTGAAAAGAAGTTAATTCAAAGAGAGGTTGACCGTCTGAGGTATGAGCAAATAGAAATCCAAAACACCATGGCTGCAAAAGCGAGCATCATGGAAACCAGCGATGCTTATAAACGCCAACTTCGGAAAACAAAATCTGAACTGAAAGATGCTGTGAAAGATATTGAAAACCGCGATAAAGACATTGCGAGATTCAAGTGGCTCTTAAATGAAGGAGGAATTGGAGTTAATGATTTAGAAAATGCTCCAACAAAGCAAACTAAAGAACCCCTAAGGGCACCATCTCAGTCAACCACATCTCCTCCTCTGGGTAGCTTTTTTCATAGTAGTAGTATTGATACCACGCCTGTGACGCCTCAGCAAAAAAATCAGGATTCCAGGTCAGATGCACTTGGAATTTCAACTCTCAACTCTTTTTGCAATGGTCCCCAACAAGCCCTAATGAGCCCTAAAAATCGGATTGTTCCTCCTGTTTCAGCTGACTTTCCTCAATTTCCTCTGAATAATCTTACACCAGTTAATCTTCCTCCATTGCGATTAGTTTCTAATTTTAACAAAGAAAGCGCACTTACGTCGACAAGACCTCTTTCAAAATTTACTCTTTTAAGTCCTCCTGCCATTAAAGAAACTTCAAGCCAATCAAGCAATTCAATAATTGGTACTCTACGTGAGCCTGGTCCCTGGATAGGTTCTTCTTTCCTTTCCCTTCCACATGAAAAGCAACATGGTGATTTAAGTGTTTCGACTAGATGTGAAGAAAAATCTTTCAAAAATGCTTCGCCTAGTGAAGCCAATCCGGTCGGAATTAATCCAAAGGAAGATATATCAACCCCCAGAAATTCTCCGCTTGACGTCATTACAACATACGATCCTACTCGTGAAAACTCTGAAATACCAGTCACACATCTACAGTCATCAAAATCTCCAAAACCATCAATATCGCAAAAGTCGCAAACGTTGTCAAAGCCGTCAAAACCGTTTCGTAAACTAATGCCAAAACGCATATCTGTCGGAAATGTTTCTAAACCCCAGGTCTATCGACCCAACAACTTTTCTCAAATCAGTAGTAATGTTGGAACACGTCTTGCTGAGGTTTTAAAGCTTAGACAAAGGCCAAAAAGCCCTTCTCACTGAGCTTTTTTGTTAATATTTATTTGGGATCAACGAGTATCATCACGTCTTATTGGAGTTTGCACTATTCTTGTATTTTTTATTAATAGCTTTTGTATTTCATGTTTAACAATGTTAAGGATTGTAATGTTTATCTGCTCTACACAAATTAATCAAAAGCGATAACCGAAGCTTGAGGACAGCATTTCCAAATAGCTGGCGCTCATGCGGACGACATAGAAAGAGGGCAGAAAAATGGCAAAGATAAAGTACTGTACAGTAGTTCAATTCGAAAAAGGCATTATTTTGTTATACCGGTTGACTGCACTCTATTCCTGCAATTAATTTGTCAACATGTTGTGTGAAAACAACCTTCACATTATTGCGCTTCCATACCGACTTATCGTTAAACTATACTGTACTTCCAATTAATAGCCTACCTGTTTTAATCAATTATGAAAATGTGTAATTATATTTATATAGCGAGGCTGATTTCGAAAGAGTATGGATATCTGAGAGTCTTAGACTGAGGAAACTATTTTTCATTAGCTGGCATTGCACGGCTGTGCCGTCGGATCAGTTGCTCTGTTTTAGGGTTTTTAAGGTTTTAGAGTCCTGTACGGCTGACCGCTGATCTCGACTTACAGTACCGGTAGGTCTAATTGAAATGGTCAGACAGAATACGTACGCTTTTGCTCCTTAAAAGTTTAGTTAAACATTAATTACAGCTGCCCATAGTGTTAGTTAGTGTGACTGAGTATCAGTATTTAGGTCGAATGTCAGTTGGAATAACGGTGTAGAGGAACATCGTTATCACTGTAGGAGAAATAAAGTTCAGCTGTAGACTAGTACAGTAGTCTACAATTCACGTCGACCCTACTCCTGTAGATTACCAGCTCTCACAATATACTACTATACCACTAAATGCTACAATACGACTTAAAGCGAGAGGCAAAAATCCAATATGGGAGTGAGTAGAGTAATGTATTTTTTTTCTTGTGTTATTGTATGCTTATGATCTAGGATAATTTAATTAAGTGGACATTCATGTACATTTGTCAAGGGCCGAGTTTAAATTAGTAGGCTTCGCTCTGTGTGCATGATCCACCTGCTTCGGCCTAAACAAAGTCAAAGAGCTTCTTAGAAATCAGAAGACGGAGTACTACTAGCACTGAAGCGGACACAAAAAACAAGACACCACAGAAAATCTGTGCCTTGTAATAGCCCTCAATACCAGAATTAGTTCCAGAAGGCAAAAATGCACCAGAAATAGAAGGACCTGCCAGACATCCAGGACCAGACAAAAGCATAAAAAGAGATAGCCGAGATTTGAGGTTAGCAACTCCAAATAGTTGACCCAGGGTAGCGGGGCCTAAGGAGACAACGGCACCAGAACTAATACCAAAAGTAATTGCAAAGACAACTAGTAGTGCATCACCGCGGCATGGAAGCCAAAAGACCAAAGTTGTAAGGCCGGAAAAAAATAGGCACGGAATAAGTGAGTTAACGCGACCAATCTTGTCTCCAACAAATCCGGGAAGAATTCGGCCAATGACGGATCCAGCGTTTGCAATGGTTAGAATGTATTTTGTAATGTTGGGGCTTGCGTTCATGCTGGCAGCATATGATGGCAGGAAGAATAAAGGAGGGAAGAGTGCGAAAAATGAAACGGTGTTGGAGATCAAATAAAGAATAAAGAACTTGTCATTCAGCACGCTCCATTCAATCAAAGGAGGCTTTGAGGGTGGAATGGTTTTGTTGGCTTGCTCCTTTTCGTCAACGACTTCATGGTTATTTGAGCTCATGACTTGGCTTTCAACGTCAGCATCACCGGAACTCTCTTCGTCAGTGGTTGTTGTGTCATTGGCATCTGACTGAGGGATAGGAACAGGAGCTTCTGTATCTCTTGATTTAGCTGCAATAACGGCTACAACAATTAGTGGAATATAGATGAAACCAATAATTCTGTTTGCCCAAGCAAAGCCAACCTCTTCAACCAGTCTGCTAAAAGCAATAGGCCAAACCATACCTCCAATGGACGATCCACTTGCGCAGATTCCCACAGCCAAAGCTCTTTTCTTTTTGAACCACTGCTGTGGAAGGGCAAACGCCGCGAAAACACACAACCCGCATCCGCACCCAAAGAGAACACCTTGAGCCAAAAACAGCTGCCAAATCTGTGTGCACAGCGATATCATCATGAGCGAAAGCACCATAATAAATCCTCCTAGCGAAATAACAAAGCGGGGGCCCATTTTGTTGATGAGCATGACGGCCGGAATTCCCATCATGTAAATCATGAAGGGCTGCAAGGACCCAATGAGCGTCAAAATACTTTGCTTTTCGCCGGGAAACATTTTAACATAGTGAGCTTGGTATTCGCCATAGGCGTTGATGATACCATATGAGGTTCCCATAATAACCCACATTCCGAATATCACCAGCCACCCTCTTCCGCCTTCTGGAAATTCTTGTGAATCCCGTTCACCAATTGTGGTAGAGTTTTGTTTCTTTGTATCTGGTTCCGACATTGTGATAAGTTTGTTTGTAATGTGTGTCAAATACAGTTAAGAGATGGAAAAGTAAAGATGAGAAAGATAAAAAAAAACTGGAGGAAGACATACCGTTTTTATAACTCTTTGCTGTGGTTTATTTCCCGTCATTACTTGGAGTATACTGGTGAACCAGTGGTGGTAGTAAGAAAAGGTGTCTCAGCCGTTCGTATAGGCAAGTCTACAGCTGTTTCCATCAGCTATGAAGTACAATTTCGGATCGACAAATGACTCACCATGATTGAACTGTTTTCTGGCCAATGTAAGAAGACAGATTTAGCGCGGAGTTTATACGCAACTTATTGTACAGTATAGCTAAATATGGATGACTAGAGAGTGAGGCTGATTCCGGGAACATTCTCTGTCATTTAATTGGCTCAATGTGGCTGTATCTGCACGGCTGTACCATCGAGACTCAGCTATTTTACTGCTTTTCTGCCCCATACCTAGGTACGGCTGACGTGCGGCTGACCCGGTTTGTGAATGTGATAGCCGGCCCGTACCATACAAGGTAGTCTAGACGCGTGCGGCATGAACTTGCAACATGAGAGGAATTTAAAATTAAAGGAAAGACCGGATCCGAGGCTTTCTCATTTCCTCAGAACATAATAAATCTACTAGTATAGAGTCTTGTGCAGTACACCTTTCCTTGCGGAAATGATGGACGAGTCTAGTATATGGTCCAGGCATTTGTCGACGGACTTAAAACAAATTACAAATTTTACCTCAATTGTTCCTTTGGCTAAAGGAATGGCATAGTGAGGCATAGCTATACCTTAGTATAGCAGAATATTTTGCGGGCCGAAAACATCTTATAAAGAGTGGCACCGTTAAAAGAGTGACTACCAGAAAGTAGCGCCGTATGTGTGTCTAAGCCGGCCTGTTCCATGAATTACGTGAATTACGTAGTTTAGCCCTACCAATGCTCTAGAATTAGAGCGGATTAGGGTTCACTTCACTTTCATTTGATTTCGATGTGAAAATAATGTTTTCTGAAGCACCGTTATTAATGTTATCATTGATTGAAGTACTGCCGGTGTGCTATTGCTATAACTAACAGGTTTCTCTCTTTTTTTCACTGATCATCACTGTTAGCCGTTCATAGACTACCAGTAGACTATGTAAAATAGACCAAAAAGTGCTTAAGAATTTTAAAAGTTTTTAAATTCCTTAAAAATAGGTTAAACTCTAGTTGGTTATTTCCATTAATTGTGCGCCATTTAGGACTGGTAACGCGGATTTAGTGATTACAGTATATAGACTAGACTAGAGTGTTCACTGGTATTGTTTTTGGGCAGAAATATGAACTTCAGTCTATTTCGCCCCCATTATGTCTACGCAATACCAGCAATTGTTTTCAGCTTTTCAGTTTCTTCAGGATTCAGCAATACCTTCGAATTCTGCCTCTTTAAGATAGTTTCAAAATCCCTTCAAGCTCGTTGATTTCTGCAAGTACAACTGTAAGATATTCTGCCCGAAATATCCAGCTCAGTTTTCTTTGGCTAGATTAGTTTCTACAGAACTTGTAACGTAAATTTTTAGCTCAGTTCTGCCAACTTCTTGGGCCTCTTCCAGTTTATTTCCAAGTACTCCATTGCAAATACTTTTTCTGTGAGCTCTACAATCTTTTGCGCTTCTGACTCCATAGTTTTTACACTCATCTTTCTTTGGCTTTTTTTCCTCAGAGATATCTACTACGTACTACGTAGAGTCTGCGCGCGGAAAGGTGTCACTGGTAAAACCCCAACCCAGTTTAAGAAATTCTCCTGCAGTTAGAATTCTGGTGGATTAGGGTTTAACAACACCTTCATTTTTATACTATTTCCCAGTGGTAGTGATGTTTCCCTCTTCACCATTATTCTTGTTATCATCGCTTGACAAGTTGACAGTACTAGACCTTTGCAGGCATAGCTAACACAGTCTTCTCTTATACAGATCATTACTACGCTATCAATATTATTACACTTAGCTCGCCTCAATTTCTATCAAATACTTTATTCTTGCCATATCTATATGGCTTTACTTGTCAGTCTCATGTTGCGAAATCTAACCCAGTTTATAGTTCTAGTTTATTTAACCGACTCCACAACCAAAAAAAAACCCGAATCCCACGACAGCTCCTAGGCCATGGTGCAGAGTCTGCAGACTATCTAACTAGACCTAGTAGTCTACGTATAATCACCCACGCCACAAAAGTTGCATTGAACAGCGTACGCGTACGAGATGTGATTGAAGGAGAAATTGACATACAGCTGTAGTCTAATACGTTCCATAAATTTAATAACAAGTAATTCCTAGTTTATAGCGTCTATAGACTACGTAGCTACCGTGGTGTATGCCCACTTTTGAAGCGGCTGAGGCTGGACAAGGAGATAGAACTGCCGTATCTGATCACTCGAGAGTCGAGTGAATGCCATGGCATAGACAATTGATTGGGATATCATTAGACTGGTCCAATCTAGCTTAACGCTACCTTAAATATTATTTTTTCTTATACAGCTGTAAACCCCCTATAAGCCCCAACTATATTGATGTCAGCACATAAAAGTACAGTAGAGTCTGAGTAGACTACTAGACTTTGGGTAGAGTGACTACGTACTACGTAGAGTCTGAGTAGAGTCTCAGTAGACTGCTGTAGTCGATGCATAAAGCTTGCCCTAAGCTATTATTTCCGTGCCCACAATTGGCTATAACAGCAGCCTTTGCATTTGTGTAAATTTCTGGTTGGTCTGGTTGGAAACAATTCTTAAATTTTCAATTCTATACATATGTCACATATGTGCACAGACAAATTTCCAAAGACTCGAGATCTAAATCAAATCAATATAAACACTCAGGGATGTTCAAATTATCAACTTTTACAGTATTTAAGTTTTCACCAAGAGTTAAATCTACCCGTACACTTTTCTGTCTGCTAAAGATTATTGGTTTGTAGTTAATAATGAGATTCTACTTAGCACTTTTAAGTGTTACAGTCTCCCTTTCGCTTGCTCAAACTGTCATTGGCCTAGGCAAGACTGAATCTGACATATTGACTCCTATTGGTTCTACTGAAGGCGAGCCTCAACAACATGTCAAACGATCGCGCGATTTCGTACAAATCCCTGACCTTCCAGCCTCGTTTGAAGATCAAAGTTGTTACCTGTCTTGCGATTCTTCAATTCTAAGTTACAATGGCTTGATTGTAAACCAATTTAGTGATTTCTACGTTCAGTACTATTTGTGCAATTTAGCAGCATATTATAATAGCGTCCATGCCTGTTATGTGTGTGCCACGGCATCGGGAACAACTTGGGCAACTTATTCTCCCTATGTCAGTTCATTATTAGGCCTTTGTGACCTTTATTACACAGCTCCATCAGTATCTACAAGTTCCTCGGCATCTAGCTCCGCTTCTTCCAGTGCTGCTTCTTCTAGCTCTGTTGTTTCAACCTCTGTCATTTCCAGCTCTGCTTCTTCCAGCTCTGCTTCTTCTAGTATTGCTTCTTCTAGTTCTGCTTCTTCTAGTTCTGCGTCTTACAGCTCAGTTGTTTCCAGTTCTGCGTCTTCCAGTTCTGTTGAATCTAGCTCTGCTTCTTCCAGTTCTGCGTCTAGCTCCGCTTCCAGTTCTGCCTTTTCTAGTTCTGCATCTTCTAGTTCTGTTGAATCTACCTCTGCATCTTCCGGTTCTGCGTCTTCTAATTCCGCGTTTTCTAGTTCCGCTGCATTTACCTCTGTTTCTTCCAGTTCTGCTTCTTCTAGTTCTGTTGCATCTACCTCTGTTTCTTCTAGTTCTGCTTCTTCCAGTTTTGCTTTTTCTAGTTCTGCTTCTTCCAGCTCTGCATCTTCTAGTTCTGTTGCATCTATCTCTGCTTCTTCCAGTTCCGCATCTTCTAGTTCTGCTTCTGCTGGCTCCGTTACATCTACCTCAGTTTCTTCCAGCTCTGCTTCTTCCAGCTCTGCTTCTTCTAGTTTTGCATCTTCTAGTTTTGCCGCATCTACCTCTGCCTCCAGTTCTGCTTCTTCCAGCTCAGTTGTTTCTACCTCCGCTTCTTCCAGTTCTGCATCTTCTAGTTCTGTCGCATCTACCTCTGTTTCCTCCAGTTCTGTCGCGTCTACTTCTGCTTCTTCCAGTCCTGTCGCATCTACCTCTGCTTCCACTAGTTCTGTTGAATCTACCTCTGCTTCTTCCAGCTCCGCTTCTTCTAGTTCAGCTGCATCTACTTCTGCTTCATTGACGTCAGCCACCTCTAGCTCTGCCTCATTCAGCTCTGATCCTTCTGCCTCCGTCACCCCAGGCACTCGTTTCTCAAGTTCTGACTCTTCGGCCCCCTTGAGTTTCACCCTCTTCTCTAACAGTTCAGCTGTATCGAACTCGGCTAAATCAACTGCACTTACTTCTACCTACACGCCTTCAACCGTATTTTTAGTCTCTACTGGCTCTACTAGTATTTCTTCAAGCACTTCGAGTATCGGCTCTACTGCTACCGGCCCTACTAGTACTTCTTCAAGCACTTCAAGCATCAGCTCTTCTGCTGCTTCGGAGCACGTTACTACAATTGTTACTACTGCCACAATTTCTGGTACTGTTGCTGTCGTCACTATTACCACAACTGATTGCCCCAGTATTACCAGTGCCTCAAATTTATCCAAGGCCTCGTCAACTCCCATATCGATTACCCCAGGAAAAACATCTACTTATACTGTGACCTCATCTATCCCTGTTGTGGTTAAAGGAGTAACTTCATATGAGATAACCACCCTAACTGTAACTACATGCCCTGAGTCTTATTCTACCGTTTATGCTGCATTGACCAGGACTTACACAGTCACGTCGGCTGTGCCAGTTGTTACCGATGGAGTTACTTCATGGAGCACGACAACTTACACAGTTACCACTTGTGCTGAGAACGAGTTATCCACTGCTACTCCTTTTGCTGCCCTGACTAATACTTACAAAGTTACGTCGGCTGTGCCAGTTGTTACCGGCGAAGTCACTTCATTTAGCACTACAGCTTACACGGTTACCACTTGTGATGAGGAAAAGTTATCTACTAATACTCCTTCTACTGCCACCCCGAATGATTTGGCTACGACCTATACTGTTGCGTCAGTCATTCCTGTTGTCACTGAAGGTATTACTTTATGGACCACTGAGACTTTTGCCTCCGCTGCTTTAACTGCTGCCCTTTCCGTTATTTCTTCTTCTTCGACAGCTGCAATTAATGGTTCTCCTAATACTTCTACTGCCAGGGCTATTGAGGAGAGCTTAGTTAGCACGTCTCCTGTTACTGCAGCTAATCAGCCAACTACCTTGAGTGATACCGTCTCAAATACCTGGGCTACTACAACTTCAGCAACATCTAAAACAGGCTTATTGAAATCATCATTCAGCTCTGTAGAAATATTAGCAAACACCACATCTTCGCTTTCATCGACTCAATACAGCCAGCAGTCTTCTCCGGTCATAAATATTAGTGCTGACATTAATTCCACTCAAGCGTCTATTGAGACGTTTATTTCAACAAATGGAGCTACCAGACTCGCCACGAACATAGTACTTATTTTTTTGGCCGCAATCCTGTTGTTCTAGCTGGACTATTATTGATACTTATGTATATATACTATTTACTCAATATTAAAGTACGATTAACTAGGTGAAAGGCTAACGGTAGTGATCTGTATATAAGAAGGGTCAAACAGTACGTCAAGCATCTCCTCCACGCACAATTAATTAATATAAAAGTGGTGGTGGTGCTTGAACCCTAATCCACCCATATTTTAACGTGCACTTTCAGTGCGCTGCATTGATAGGTTTAAAAGTTCAGCTTCTCTTTCCTCACTCTCACAACTTGAATCACATTTGCTCTTTTTTTTTTTTTTTTTTTTTATATTTCGTCTTCTAGATATTCACCTCATTAATCAATCCTGGGAACTTTTCCCTTTTTTAAAAAAAAAAAAAAAAAAACTTGAATCACAAGAGCAAAATTCTAACAAAACCAAACAAACTTGACTAGCCTATTCTGTATGCGCATGCCATCATGAAGCACAATTTCACAGCATATTCTGCAAGAATACTGTTGAATTTACTGTACATACTGTGTCTATAAATCCTTTTATTATTAAGTGTCTATCCAGAGAAGTTTTTTGAATTCTTGTATTGTTATCACTAAAGGCTATTTATACCTGCTTGAAAACAGGGCATGAATATATATGGTCAAGGGGACGCGTTCCTTCTGCCATTTCAACTTTGGGTAGAAACAGAGGGTGGGGTTGAGCCAGTGATATTTGCCCTATTCCATGCAATTGAAGGTGATAATCCCTCACCCTGAGTCACCCCCACTGGGCACTTAGATTTTGCTGATGCGTTTGACACGATGGGGTCAAAAAGAAATAGCCGGGGCCATCAAAACAAAAACCCGGAGCCTACTTCCATTGGCGGCATAGGTGCATAATGTTCCTACTCTATTATGGGGAGAGATTTGCTTCTTCAGAAAGAGTGAGACAAGAAAACCCAGGAGGGCCCCTTCTCGCTGAGAACAAGAAAATTTCTAGACCAACTCAAGAAAGGCTCTGGTGAAGAACCGATGGCAGTAGACTATTTGGTCGATGTTTATGTGTTGGCTAAGAAGTTTGACATCCTCAACATATGTATTGCAAAGGAAGCAATAACTAAATCGAAATCCACAATGCGTCTCATCGAGTCTAAGTATTCGACCAAAGAAATTGAAACCTGTAAGAGTACAGGAATACCTGTTTTGGGCTCATGTATAGAACCCACTGTGATTCGCAAAGAATTCTTTGACAACAAGAAGACTGAACTTGGTGCAGTAATGGAGCTTTTATCAAAGATGACGAGAAAGCATTCCCAGTTGCTACATAGAACCAACCTACAGGCCATACTGCGTCATTTGTAGAGATCCTTAAACCGCGAGAGACTGGAGTATGAGCTTTGCAACATCGACAAATCATTATTGAATGCTATTAGAGAACGAAGAGGAGTAAATGATCCGGGTCCGTATGACATGAATGTCATGATGACTCCACCAAAAAATGACAGGCTTGGTATACTTAGGTATGAAGAAATGGCGCCAGACGCCGGACCTGGAGAAAACACTGATGAGAGGGCAGAGTTGCATAAACCCCGACATGTATATCAATCTATCTCCCAAAGACGGTGTGAGTTCTATGAACGACTTAAGGAGAAGCTCAACGACTCAGAGCGCAATTCCCTCGCGGAGACAGCAAGTAACATCACTGGGTTAAAGCTTCATTCAAGTCTTTCCGACTGTTAAGTATTGGCAAACATCCAAAATATTAAGAATGACTTCGAAGTAAGACCTTAAGAGCTAAGATGAGAGAATACGAAGCTGTCATGCTAATGGGACATCAGTCTGTCTGGTAAAATGCATAGTCTAGGTTACTTGCACCACAAGAATGTTAAGGAGAAGGCACAATTTTTTGACCCTGATGAAGGAGAGGAAGAAGAAATTCTTGACCAACATGTATAGACACAGGACAGTGAGGACACACTAAAAGTGTTTATATTTGATGAGCTCTGTATCTTGCCAGGCAGAGTCTGGCAGACCGATAAGTCCCTCATCAACATATCAGCTTCATATTCCGTCATCGTGGCTCTGATGTTTCTCAGTGCCTTTTGCAACAATACAAGAAAAAAAATATAATTACTGTATATATATAAGTCCTTGTACTGCATGAGACTCTGATGAGAGTGAAGAAGGAGAAGTTGGTATCTTCACTCATCAAATAAACACACTACGGGGGCCTAGGCGATTTAGCAAGCGTTTCAGCCCTATAAGATTCGGACTACATACGTTCTAAGACGTTTGTGATTTTGTGTTTTGCGGATGTTCGCATTAGGTTGACAGCATTAAGTAACGTCTTTAATAGGCCATTATAACAGTATTCATGCAAAATCAACTACGTAGACTATAGTCTGGCAGATTCAAACCCCTTTGAAATTTAGAAATTTCTCAAGTGGCTAAAAAGTTTTTTTCTGTGATTTCCTTTCTTTTTTTATTTATTTTCGTGCACACTTCAGTGACCGCACAATGCGCACATGTAGGCTTCCATTTACCGACGTTGGTGTCACAATCCTTCAGCCACTACGTAGACTTCCGACACTGGACCAACAGCCGCGGACAGATTCCACAACGCTTCGACTTACTCAGATCGCTCATCTTGCATCCAATTAATAGTTTAAAATAGACTAAAATAGCTAATCTAGGCTATAGTTTAGTCAAATAAGCCGCTGTAAGCGAATGCTTTAGGCCTAGGCCAGCAGATGCCTGGCGATTTGACGAAATAGACCAGGCTATAATCTTCTTGTATTGTTAGCTTCCACCTAGAAAAATAAGAGTTAAATATACATAGCAGAAACAATTGTATGAATATATTTCGCTGATCAAAGCCTTACTCCCTCTCCTTCATCTTCAGTCTGGTTTTCGCTCGTTATTCTAGACAAGACTATCACTTTAAATAACTTCAACTATGAGATTCAGCTCCAGTTCTAGCTTGCTGCACCTTACAGCTTCCCTCTTACTAGCTCAAACCGCTCTTGGCCTGGCAAATAGTGATGACGGCAAGTCGCAATTTTCGAAAAGAACCTATGAGCCTGTTTCTAAACTTCCTACAACTCTGTCTGGCATGTGCTACTACTTCTGCTCTAGTACGGTTACAGAGTACAACAATATAATTACATGGAGCACCGATGACTTCCAAATCTGGTACCAAGTGTGTCAGTCTTCAAGTTACGCTAGTACTACCTATCAGTGTGCGAGTTGTTCAACCACAGCCGCCAACTGGCCTATTTATGGTCCTTCTCTTGGCCCTATTTTGGACTTGTGTGGCTATTCACACCCTAGTTTAGTTGCTTCTTCAAGTTCCGTAAGTTCCTCGGCATCTAGCTCTGCCTCTAGCTCTGCCTCTAGTTCCGCTTCCAGCTCTGCTTCCAGCTCTGCCTCCAGCTCTGCCTCCAGTTCTACATCTAGCTCTGCCTCCAGTTCTGCATCTAGCTCTGCCTCTAGCTCTGTCTCTAGCTCTGCCTCTAGCTCTGCTTCCAGTTCTGCTTCCAGTTCTTCTGCTTCCAGCTCTGCCTCCAGCTCTGCTTCCAGTTCTGCTTCCAGTTCTTCTGCTTCCAGCTCTGCCTCCAGTTCTGCTTCCAGCTCTGCATCTAGCTCTGTCTCTAGCTCTGCTTCCAGCTCTGCTTCCAGCTCTGTCTCCAGTTCCGCTTCCAGTTCCGTTTCCAGTTCTGCCTCCAGTTCCGCTTCCAGCTCTGCTTCCAGTTCTGCCTCCAGCTCTGCTTCCAGCTCTGCTTCCAGCTCTGCTTCCAGCTCTGTCTCTAGCTCTGCAACTAGCTCTGCTTCCAGTTCTGCTTCCAGTTCCGCTTCCAGTTCCGCTTCCAGTTCCGTTTCCGCCTCTAGTTCTGCCTCTAGTTCTGCCTCTAGTTCTGTCTCTAGCTCTGCCTCTAGCTCTGCTTCCAGTTCTGCTTCCAGTTCTGCTTCCAGTTCTGCTTCCAGTTCTGCTTCCAGTTCTGCCTCCAGTTCTGCCTCCAGTTCTGCCTCCAGTTCCGCTTCCAGTTCCGCTTCCAGTTCCGTTTCCAGTTCTGCCTCCAGCTCTGTCTCTAGCTCTGCTTCCAGCTCTGCCTCCAGCTCTGCCTCCAGTTCTACATCTAGCTCTGCCTCCAGTTCTGCATCTAGCTCTGCCTCTAGCTCTGTCTCTAGCTCTGCTTCCAGTTCTGCCTCCAGTTCTGCCTCCAGTTCCGCTTCCAGTTCCGTTTCCAGTTCTGCCTCCAGCTCTGTCTCTAGCTCTGCTTCCAGCTCTGCTTCCAGCTCTGTCTCCAGTTCCGCTTCCAGTTCCGTTTCCAGTTCTGCCTCCAGTTCCGCTTCCAGCTCTGCTTCCAGTTCTGCCTCCAGCTCTGCTTCCAGCTCTGTCTCTAGCTCTGCAACTAGCTCTGCTTCCAGCTCTGTCTCCAGTTCCGCTTCCAGTTCCGTTTCCAGTTCTGCCTC
>JAJMKT010000194.1:0-39341 GCA_030563985.1 Geotrichum restrictum
AAATATAGTAATTTAAAAAAAAAAAAAAAAAAACTACAGTAATACCTCTACTAGGAGTCCAAGGGAATGCCGACGCTGATACCAGCATAAACTCTGCGAGCATGAAGTTCAAGGACCTGCTCAGCGCTCTCGGGCAATTCCTGCACAACGCGAGCAGGAACTCCTTCCACGCGCGAAAAGGGCGGAATCACTTGGTAAGGCGGGATCACGGTGCCGTCTGCCACCGTCACGCAGTCTTTGATGACGGTGAACTTGCCTATACGGCAGTTCTTGCCAATGTATACGTTTGAAGCGATGCTTGCTGCTTCGGAAAAGGTGTTTTGGCCGATATGAACGTAGCTCCCGATCTTTGTTGGAATATAAACTAAGCGGGTGCTTGTGGTGTTGGTGGTGTTGGTGGTGTTGGTGGTGTTGGTGGTGTTGGTGGTGTTGGTGGTGGTGGTGGTGTTGCTGCTACCACCGCTACCACCACCACTCGAAGACATCCTTCCAGGCGGACTTACAGTGACACCCTGTTCCAACACACAATACCTTCCAATCGCAATAACCGCCGACTTCGAGTCCTCACGATGCAAGTCTCCGCGCAACGTGACACCGTGATCAATGACGGTCTTTCCGCCAAGAACAATGAACTGTGAACCAAAGACGGATGATTTGCGCGAGATGCGGTTGCCGCTGTCGGTTTCGATGTAGTCGGATTTGGGTTTTGGGGGGAGGCGCGAGCGGAGTGGGAGGACACGGCGGGATGATGATAATGATGATGATGATGGTTGTGAAGGCTTTGGTGATTGTGATTGTGATTGTGATTGTGAAGGCTTTGGTGATTGTGATTGTGGTGGTGGGGTTGACATTTTGAGTGAGGAGGGCGTGTATTGAGTGAGATTACTTGTAGGGGTTCAATTACTGAGATCAATGGTTAGAGAAAGGGACCAGCTGAGAAAACGGTCTTATTTTATTTTATTTTTACTTGTATCAACACCATCATCAACACCATCAACTCCATCTACACCACCTCTAATCCCTCTGATTCTAATCCCTCTGATTCTTCTTCCACTTGACCACCCTTTTCTTCAAGTCACCAGCCGATTGCTGAAATACATTCAGCTTTTTATCCCATTTCATCGCCTCATAGTCATCTCCATGCTTATTCACCAGGTCCGCAATCCAGTCCTGCTCCCGATCACTCTGCACTCTAGGCGCCGACGGAATCACATTGCGGGCCATTTCCTCGAGCTGTTTCACTACAGAAGTGTCACCACTATTATCTTCTCCAAACCCTTCAAACTCTTCTTCCTCTTCGTCGTCGGTCTCGCTGCTACTGTTGCTGCCGTCGCCTACTGCTGATCCGTAAACGATCCGCACAACATTACCGTCTGCGTCACGCTCAATCCGGGCCTCGTTAGGCCCTAATTTCGGGTGCTTCTTCTTTTTCGGTTCTGTTGCTGATGCTGATATGCTCAAATCGTTGCTGTCGAGGGTTGACGACTGGTTCGGCACAGACGCCGGTTTCGAAAAGTCTCTTTCGGCGCCGCCGGGTGCTGCGTTCAATCGTGACCTAAGGCCAAGCTGTTTATAACTAAAAAAAAAATACGGTCGTTAGCAAACACAAGAGAGACCGTAACACCCCCCCGTCTTCCTTACTTTTGGGTTAATGTCAGGGATGAGTCCCAGTTGGCGGAAATCACAGGATTGGACTTCAAGGCTCTTTTAAGCTCGTTTTTCTTCTTCTGCTGGCGACGCCTTGCCTGCTCGCGCTTGTCGACGTGCACATCACGGCCTGCTTTTCTAGCAGCTCTTCGTCGGACTCCACTAGGCATTGTATAGGTGGTGGTTGGGTCGGAAATGAATGATAACGAGACGAAAGCTCTCGCCAAAACTTTGAAAACTTTTCTCATTGGGAGAATTACTAATCCATTACCTAACAAAGCCCCGCGCTGGGTCTTCCTCCGGATTACCCTCCCGGCGTTATAAGTATGCCCGGATTCGAATACATTTTTCCATGTCCATGACACATTGAACCCTCCACTTTATTCCAGACGTCTTTCCAGACCTCACGACCCCTCCAAAACCTCCAAATTTACACCATGACCTCAGGCGCCAAAGCCCCTATTGACCTCGTCGAGGAAGCAAAAAAAGCGGCCGCTTACCGTGCCGTCGACGACCACTTCCCCCAGAAAGCAAAGGTTGTAGGAATTGGTTCCGGCTCTACCGTGGTTTACGTCGTGGACCGTATTGCCCAGCGCTCCGATGTCGCCAACGTCGTCTTCGTTCCTACCGGGTTCCAGTCGCGCGAGCTCCTCAAGACCGCCGGCCTGACCGTCGGCTCCATCGACTCCTACGCCGTGGGCGACCTCGACGTCGCATTCGACGGCGCCGACGAAATCGACGGCCAGCTCAACTGCATCAAGGGCGGCGGCGGCTGCCTCTTCCAAGAGAAACTCGTGTCGTCGTGCGCAAAGAAATTCATCATGGTCGCAGACTACCGCAAAAAGTCGGAGGCCCTGGGGTCCCAGTGGACGCAGGGCGTGCCTATCGAGGTCGTCGGCATGTCGTACAACAAAGTCACGCAGGACCTGTTCAAGTTAGGTGCTACACAGGTGGTCCTCCGCCAGGGAGGCAAGGCCAAAGCAGGACCCATTGTCACTGACAACAACAACCTCATTCTAGATACCGTGTTTCCCGTCATCAGGCCCGAGGACGTGGCCGCCATGGACCGCCAAATAAAGCTGCTGGTGGGCGTAGTAGAGACCGGCCTCTTTACGAACGGCGACGTCGCGTACTTTGGAGAGGTCAACGGCACCTTTTCAGTGCGGACGAAATAAGTAGGTAGTGTAGTAGTTGTTATGTTTATTTTTTATTTTTGTAAGGTACCGGTAGAGAGAGAAAGACACAAAATGGACTTGCGTTAATGCCAGGGTTGGGGCTGGAGCTCCTTTTCAAATTGGCCATGGTTTCACTACTTTCTCCTTCTCCAGCGCACTCAAACTCAACAAACAAACGTACATCCAACCTCCCATTCCAATGGCCTCCGCTGTCTTTTTTCTCGATCTCAAGGGCAAGCCCCTGCTCTCGCGGAACTACCGCGGCGATATCCCCATGAGCGCCGTCGAAAAGTTCCCGCTGCTGCTCCTCGAAGCCGAAGAAGAGTCCTCCGTAGTGCCCCCGCTGTTCTCTCGCGAAGGCATCAACTACCTCTACATTATGCACAACAACCTGTATGTGCTGGCCCTCACTAAGCGCAACACCAATGCAGCGCAGATCTTGCTGTTTCTCCACCGAATTGTCAAGGTCCTCACGGAGTACTTTAAAAAGCTCACGGAAGAGTCCATCAGGGACAACTTTGTTGTCATCTACGAGCTCCTCGACGAGATGATGGACTTTGGATACCCTCAGACGACAGATACGCAGATCCTGAAGGAATACATTACCCAGGAGTCGCGTGCCCTGGACGTGCAGGTCAGGCCTCCGGTGGCCGTCACCAACGCTGTCTCCTGGAGATCTGAGGGCGTCAAGTACCGCAAAAACGAGGCGTTCCTAGACGTCGTGGAGTCCGTCAACATGATGGTGTCGCCGTCTGGCAAGGTGCTTTCGTCGGAGATTCTTGGCGCCATCCAGATGAAGTGCTACCTGTCTGGTATGCCGGAGCTGCGCCTGGGGCTCAATGACCGCGTAATTTTCGACCGCCAGTCCAACACTACAGGGCAGGCCATGCCTACGGCGTCCACGCGGACGGCTGGCAACAAGTCCATTGAGCTGGAGGACATTAAATTTCACCAGTGCGTGCGGTTATCGCGGTTTGAAAACGATCGTACTATTTCATTCATCCCGCCTGATGGCGAGTTTGAGCTCATGTCTTACCGTCTCAACACGCTCGTGAAACCTCTTATCTGGGTCGATTGCAAGGTGCGTACTTTTTCAAACACTCGTATTGAAATCCATGCGCGCGCGCGGGCCCAGTTCAAATCCAAAACTCATGCCAATAACGTTGACATTGTGATTCCCGTGCCAGATGACGCGGACTCGCCGCATTTCCAAACGTCGCAAGGAACCGCCAAGTGGAAACCCGAGCTCTCAGCCATTGTGTGGCACTTGAAGAAGCTGGGCGGCGGTAAGGAGGTGACGATGAAAGCTGAGCTTGGTTTGCCATCAGTGCGTAGCGACGGCGCCACTTCTGGCGAGTCGTCATCCGGGGTTGGCGGCGGCGGAGTCTACTCAGGGCCCGGAGCGGCGTCTACACCTGCTGGCACGTTTGGACAAGCCAAGAAGCCCATTTCAGTCAAGTTTGACATTCCTTTTTTTACAACGTCGGGGATTCAAGTGCGGTACTTGAAAATCATTGAGCCCAAGTTGCAGTACCCTAGTTATCCATGGGTGCGATACATTACGAAAAGTGGTGAAAATTATACGATTCGAATGGCTGTTTCTTAATAATGTTTGTGTGTGTGTGTGTGTGCACTTTAATAATAGCATATAGACTATGTCGGTACATGTGGGAAGCAAACGCAAAGAAAGAAGGACTTGTAAACAATATTTGCAATTGGAAAAATGATAATTATACCAAATCAGAAATCAGAGAATACAAAGATTCAATCGAAAATAAATTATATTACAGTACATTTTATAGATATATACTATATATATATATACTATATATTCGTCAAGGACATTAATCACGTAAATTTTTTCATTGGTCAAAAAGCACTGTTCACACACACACCATGGTTCACAGGGCGCGCGCTCACTGGTACAGTCGTCGATCCAGCTCCCTCAACACATTCGCAACACTACTCACTTCAACCTGCATTCCCCTCGTATTAAGTTTTCCTACAAGAGTACCCAAATCCACATACCTGAAATCCTTATGTCTCGATAACGTCTGGTAAGCAGCCGAGCAAGGGATAAAAGTACCCGGTGGTGGTGGTCCCATTGCTGATGATATTGATGATATCGGCGTTGTTGGTGTTGTTGTTGAGGATGATGTGGTTGTGGAGGAAGAAGGTCTATCTTTGCAACAGGTGCCAGTGATGTTTGATTTTGAGCCCCCGCAGCAGCTCCCACTGCCACTACTAGTAGAGGATGTAGAAGTTCCACCTACAGCGGGACCAGTGGGAGGAATGGATGAGGAGGAAGGTCGGTTGGCCAACGTGGTACAAAATAAAGTTGACATTGGGTCAGCTTGGCATTGTGAACAAGTTCCGGGATTACCTGTACATCCCCCACCAGCCCCACCAGTACCACCATTGACACTAGTTATTTGCAATTTACTTTCACTAAGTAGTCCACTACTTGAACTGTTGTTGCTGTTGCTGTTGCTGTTGCTGTTGTTATTGGTGATGGTGGTCGGAGTAGTAGTAGTTACTTGTTGCAAAGAGGGCAACCTAAACGACTGTCTCGAAGTTGAAGTGGGCGAGAGCGAGAGCGAGGTAGCTGAATCATACCCAAGATCACCCAAAGTACCGTTTTCACTTTCCCCATGATGATGACCATGACCATGTCCATGACCATGTCCACCACCACTACCACCACTGCTACCACTCATAAAAAGTGGCGGCAAGGTGTTTACTTGCAATTCAGCCATTCCTGATGCTTCGTCAGCAGCAGTATCGGCGCACAAACAGGGAGTCCCGTCAGAACAGAATCCGCATTTGTCAACTGGTGTGGATCCCCCGCTAAGCGGTCGTGGATTTGAATTTGAATTTGAATGTGAATGTGAATGTGAATGCGAATGTGAGTTTGGGTTTGAGGTGGAGGTGGAGGTTGAATTAGACCGTGAGTGGGAGTGGGAGTTTGAATTAGACCGCGAATGTGAATGGGAATGATGAGATGGTGGTGAATGAGAATAGGATGATGGGGAATGCAAAAGGTCTCGAGAATGAGAAGACAATGACGGAACCTGAAGCATAGGCCGTACCTGTACCACAGGTTTACTCGGTTTAGAGTATTCTAATGTAAAATCCATTTCAACCTCTACTTTATCAGCATCCATCATCATAGTACTCCCACTTGTATTGCTGCTCGTCGTCGTCGTCGCACTCTTTTTTAACTTCTTGAACGGGTTGAGGTTCTTGGTACCTGTTCTCGGCCGTTTCAGTTGAACCGTTTCGGCAGCAGTAGTTACTGCATTTGTATCGGGCAGCAGCGCCACCGGGCTCCGGGGCTTTTGTTCACGGATTCCAAGGGATTCACAAATACAATCTTCTTTCGTGCATACCCCACATCCATCATCATCATCCTCCTCCTCCTCCTCGTTGTTGTTGTTGTACCCTGTATTCAGGACATTTTGTTTATGCACATGTTGCTGCTGCTGCTGATGCCCTTCTTGATGCTGAGGAACTGGTAATCGCAACTCTAGCACACGGTCTAGAACGTCCATAGACGACTCAAGTGACGGTGCAGGCGATGCCATCTGGTTCATGGACGGCGGTGGGGGTGAGCCTCTGGCACCATGGATTCGGACAGGTGAAAATGGGGATTGACCGAGATCTAACGGGCGAGGGGTTCCTGCATCTGAGCCTGCGTACGATGATGCTGTGGACGACAGTCTTCTCTGATGATGATGCTGATGCTGATGTTGGTGATGTTGATGTTGATGATACAAGTGTGGAGTTCCTGTAACTGAATTAGTGACACCACCAGCAGCAGGCGACCCAGCACTAGCAGAACCAGCACCACCACCACCAGCACCACCACTATGAGGATACAACCCTCTCAACTCACGTCTCATCTCATCAAGAGAACTTCTCAAGTCCCTATTTTCCTGCGCCATAGCCTTAAGCGTCACACTTAACCTCTGTTCGCGTTCATTCCGTTCCGCATTCACTTCCGCCAGCATATCCTCTAGCTCCGACACGCGGGCGGCCCTTCGTTCGCGGAACGCTCGTTGCGCAGCCCGATTTTGGGCTTTCCGTTTGGTTGGCGGTGTATCAGTGGACGGTTTGCGGCCAGGTTTGGGGCGTGGTGGGAGGACCCATACTTTTGAAGTTGATAGCTGTAGGGAGGAGATGGGTGAATCTTTGAGTGGGTAGTTGTGGAGGGTGTGGAGAGACTGGATTGGAACGGGAGCTGGTTGCTGTTGTTGTTGTTGTTGCTGTTGCTGTTGCTGTTGATGGACTGGAGGAGTTGCGCTTCCGTTAGAACTGCTGGTGCTGGGTGAAAGTGTAATATTGGAGGGTTGAGAGGTGATGGCGGTGGTTTGTGGAAGTAGAGTCGGTGGTCGTGGGGTCATCTTTTTGGACCCTATTGGAGGGAAGGCTGAAATGGTAGCCGGAGCAGGTGCCATCAGTGAGTGTATTGGGTGTGGAGGTGAGTTGTAAGGCTTGAAACGGTGATGAGCTCGCCACAGATGGCAATGTCGTTAATAAATTTTTATTTTAAATTTTTATTTTGCGCAGTAGAAGAAAAATGGCGCTGCTTTACTTGTAATATATATGCCACAAAGCAAAACAGTCGGTGTTGCTATATTGTTGTATGGGCAGCACAAAGTAGATCACGGTCACAAAGTGAACAGCTGCAAAAAGACAGTTTGAACGAAATTAAACTTGGAGGTTTTGAAAAAAAAAAAAAAAAAAAAAAAAAAAGAATTTGGAAAGCAAAACGCCCTTTTTATATAGTTTCTGATTATCTAGATAATTCTCGCCACAACCTACTGTTATTGGTCAGTTACTTTGAAATTAGTAATTACAAATGTCTCTCATTGGGTCAAACCATTGTGTGACTAACTGAATAATCAGTTGTGATTGGTCAACTTGGAGATGAAAAAGATCTGATAATTTCTCGAGTAGAAAATAAATTCCAAATTTTCTTTTTCTTTTTCGTTTTTTTTTTTTATCAGATCAAAAACAAGTGCGGTCTCGGACCGATTTCAGGATTAATTCCAGGTTCAACTGGGCTATTAAAATATATAGAGTCAGCTCGAGTCACTAATTTAAACTGCTCACTGGAGAATCAGAGGAGAATTAATGCTGTAACGTTACAATTAGGTCTACTGTACAGTATTTACCATTTAGATACCCTAAGAAAGTCACAAAGTGTAAGTACTAAGTACTAAGTACCAAGCAAATGTATATTACTCATACATTACATAAGTCTTACCAATCACTTACATAACTCTAAACTTTTCAAGGCATCTACCGATTTACAATTGCAAAGGCTCATGGATCGATATCTCAATGACAAGGAATTCTTGTTCGTGACCCTCAGCCATGACTAGAATGACCGTGCTGAGCCTTACCCGTGGACCGTGGCAAAGACCAATCTTCTATGCATTCACCTCGAGCCATGCTGCTCTACGCTACTACTCTGAATCAAAGTTAGACTCTATATACAGTGAATACAACTCCAAGGTCAGCCAGAACCCCCGAGATCGTGACTACAACAGGTCGCCTCCGAGGCGGAAGAAGAAACCGGTTCAGCTGTCGGATCAGCAGCATTCATCGCTTGCTGACTACGTGGATGAGGCTAGAGCGGGACGAGGGGGATCCAAGAAATTCAATAGCCCTGCCAACCCCAAGCCAAACACCAACACTAACGCCAACACTAATAACGCCAGACCGAGGAAACCAACTAGCCCTTCTTCGAGCCATGCTTACGATACCTATGTTGACTGGAGGATAAAGAAACGGAACGACCCGAATGAGAAAGAAATCGATACTCGCAATCCTAATACAAAGTTTTTTGAGCAGCTCGCGGAGTGGGAAACGGCTAGCGAAATCCAGCGCGATATTCAGGTCTTGAAAGAAGCGGCCACTGGTAGTCATAAACCCAGTCTTAGTTCAGCATTTAAAAGCGAATCCACTACAAAAACGAAAACGAGCGCGCCGCCGGTCTTTGGAAAACCCTTGAAAGTTTATGATCCGACCGAAATCTCATTTGTGGCCGTTCCAGGTCCAGCAGCAGGTCCAGTTGGATCTTCCCCCCACTCCATATCTCAACCCCGGATACCACACTTGCATCATGACCTCGACCGCGTCCTTTTTTCTTCTGGGACTGTTCATGTACTTAAAGATAATCGGACTGGGGTGTTTAACTTTTCGGATCATCTTGAACCTATCATCTCATCGACCCACAATATGCTGGACAGCTCGGCGGCACATGATACCACTTTCACCGCCACTGCCACGCATTCTTCTCAGCACGACTACAAGTCGTTATCGCAGCTAGCAGTAGATTGCAAAAAAATATTCACGACATCATCCACAACACTCTCAAAAGTTCTCAGCCACGTTCATTTCTTGGTATCTAGAAACAGGCCCCCGAATGGCGAAAAGCTTTCCACAAATTTTGAGGGCATGGATGTGGAATTTACGGGTGCTGCAACGGCACCGGTGTCGGTGTTTTTGCGGTGGGATCAGAATACGGGGACTTACTCGTTGGATGCCGATAACTCGCAGGATCAGAATATTGAGTTGGCTACTTTCAGGCAGGCTCTTAAAACAAAGCTTGTTACACCGAAAAGCGCCGCTGCTGCTGCTGCTGCTGCAGAAAACCGAGGCCACAAGACCTATAATTACTCGACATGTGGCGATTTGCTCGTGAAAGCTCAAGTTGACTGCCAGGATTCGCGGCTCCCTGGTTCTGGAGTTTTCAATATTTGCTCCCGTGCTACTACTAACGACGGCACCCAAATACAGCCACCCCTCACTAATATTAAAGGGTTACATAGGTCGTATGAGCGAGAGTTTTATGAAATGATGTGCTCTGAAATGTTTGTTCAGTCTTTAGAAACAAGACTCAGCCGCGCTGATGGCACTTTGGTGGCTTATCACAGCGCCGACAAGATGCAAGGATTTCAGTATTTACCTCTGGAAGACATGGACCAGATATTTCATACATCTGGATACATCAGCACCACCAGTACTACCGGCAACACCAGCAACAATGGTACAGGCGAGGAGGGCGACGACTTTTCGGCCTCAGCTGTAGCTGACCAGGAATTCAAAGTGAGTCTTCAACTCGTAAGCGACCTTTTAACCAAGATAATTTCCAAGTTCCCAAAGCAGTCCATGAACATTGTTTTCAAGAGCCCTGCATCGGCTATTGATGCCAAAATGGGGGGCTCGCAAATGATTGTGTTGGTGAACCCCATGCCTGCCGAAACCATTGACCGACTGCAACGGGGAGCAGTTGTAGTGGACCTTGAGAAAGAAGGTCACAACAACAGCAACAGCAACAACAATAGCAACAGCAACAGCAACAGCAACAGCAACAGCAACAGCAACAGCAACAGCAACAGCAACAGCAACAGCAACAGCAACAGCAACAGCAACAGCAACAGCAACATAAACAGAAACAATAATAACAGCCTTCAGTCTGGCAGAGACTACTTGAATAATCGCACACTTTTTCAAGCAGCGACAGATAAGTATGTGGGCAAGTATACGGGGTGTGCAGGCTGGTTTGTGCATGTCAATAATTATGTTGATGGAGCTAAGCTGTTGATATCACAGCACCCAACCCCATTATTATCATCATCAGCGGCGTCAGTGGCGTCAGTGGCGTCAGTGGCGTCAGTGGCGTCAACAGATAAATGGACAATGGACATGGGCATGAGTCCTATTTCGGCTTTGGATTTGGCTAAACATGTTCAAATGGTTGTTTTTAATCCCTTGAGCCCGGCGTTGCAACCGGTCCCGCCAGCTGTACTTGCAAAGGTTGCTGAAATGGAAAAGCTTTGAACGGGGATGCAGCTTGACTTGAAAAAAAAAAAAAAAAAGGTCATTGAGTATATTGTATTGAGTAGACCCATCGGAGTTCAATTTGCAACAATTTGTAGTCTAGTGATGATTGTAAATTTTAAGAATTTTGAATATGTACATATATAACCCGCTTTTAAAATAGTATTGTGTAGACTCACTGTGTAGAGTAAGGCTCTACACACTATTTTTTTTTTATTTAATAACTCACAACATTTTTTTATTCACAAGTAATTACAAGCCAAGGGCAATATTTTTGGCCTCGTCAATAAGTTCCTGCGTTACCGCATTCCTTTTTAAAGCAGCCAACAGCAATACCAACTCAGGCGTATTCACCTTGGTATCAAGATGCTTCATAATTCGTGGAATGTACTTTCCAGTGACTCCAAGCAAGCCGTACTTGCCATCAAGCCGCAAAACCTTGCTATGAATTACAACTGTTGACAAGTGAGCCACATAGGCGGCTCTCTCAACCTCCACTACTGACTTCAACTCCTGTTCAAGCCCTTTAATGAGCCGATCCTGGCGTTGTGACAGCGCTTCAGACAAAACAAACCCTGGGTCAGATTCGGTAAGCTTGCCAATCTCGGATGTTATATCGGTAACAAGGTCGTCCATTTCCTTAGTGGCAGCTTCCCGGGGCACGTACTGGGCAACGGCACCAGTCCGCGTGGCAATTGACTGTTGGAGGTCGGCGTAAATTTTGGAGGCCAATTTTTTGTTGGTTGTGGCCACATCGCGGATTCCTTCAATATTAACGAGGAGGAGAATATAGCTTGAGAGTTGTGCTTCGTTATAAATGCGTTTGACCTCGGTTATGGCTTTTTGCTCGTACAGGTCTTTGAGTTCGGGCCCGAGGGTGTTTGCATAGTATCTCAAAAGCTGGGCCGGGACCTGCTTGTGGTCGACGTCGACGACGACGACGCCATCATCTGCAGTTTGTGCCAAAGAAAATTGTTTCACGAGGTAGGCTGAAATGACCTTTTCGTCGAATTTGGGCACCACTTTGCTCAGCACACTAGTTTTCAAACTCTCGTCATCCGCAATGGGTTCGGAGATGATCTCGGGACTAGTTTGGGTAGCTTGGAGGGCGTCGGAAATTGCCGTAGAAGTCGCCAGCTGCTCTTGGAGACTAGTTTTGATTTCGGATTCCAGCGACTTGGCCACAAGGTAATTTGGCAAAGCATTTTTCTTGGACTTTTTGTCCACTTCCTGAAGGTAAACAGGCTCGACTGGGATCTCGGAGGTTTCGTACACGAGAGGCAGGTATAGTTTCGAGATTGTGACGCGATCGGGGCTTTCGCTGCCAACAGCTAGGAATGTCACGCTATTCAACTCCACAAAGTTGTCTCTCTTGATAGTTTGCACGACTTCAGTTGAAATATTTGAAACGTAGGATTGGAGAATGACATGGCCCTCGAGGGCCATGAATGGGTTGGTTACGTCGACATGGTCACGCAAGTACTGGTCAACGTCTTTGATGCCAACCTTTTCAAGCTGGGCAATCTGAATAATACCGTTCTTTTCCAACGCAATAACCTGGTTCTTTTGCAACTGCAAAGTATGCGCTTCCGGTACAAAAAGGTCCTTTTCCAAAGTTCCCTTAACCACCCCGTCCTTAATTGCCTTGGGCAGACTCTTGACAATAATGGGTTTAACGAGGGTGCTTAGAAACAGCAAATCATCATCAAGATCGACCTGTGATACCTGAATAGGAGAAGTAGTTTGGTTCAAGAAATGAAAGAATTTTTCCTTCGACGCAACGAGGGCTGGTTCCAATATGATCAAGTCGTCCAGAATAATAGCATTTGGGTCACGCTGGGTTTGAATATTCAGCCTTTCAACAATTTTTTTCAACAGTGCAGGGTCGATTCGTTGCTCACGGCCGAAATCAATAGAAACGGTGAACTTTGCCTCTTCAAGAATGGTTTTCAGGTCATTTGTGATGCGTTCAAGTTCTCCTCTATTGAAAATTGATTCTCCCTGTACGTGCAAGTCATATGGAGTCGCAGAAGACAAGGCCTGGATCTGCTGAGTGGCAATCGCTCTGTCGACGTCAACCTCAGTCGCAACAGACGAAATAGTAGTTCTCCCTACAAAATGATTAGAAAACAACAGCCCCCAATGGATTCTAATGGGATTCCCTTTTTTATTTTTTTTTTTATTTTTCACTTACCTTGACCATGAAGTATTTCAGTAATTTTCGATTTAGCAGCTTCAAGAGTAATGATTCCTTTACCAGAAGAGCAAAACAGAATATCAGAGCCTACAAGTTCTTTGAGCTGATCCAGCACCTTGGACAAGATCAGCTGGGCATCGCTGCTAGTAAAAGTAGGACTAGAGCTGGAATTGGTCTTGGGGTTGAGTAAATAGTCCATTTTTTGGGTCTTCTTGACGAGGGTGCGAATTAATTGGTGAATGAATTGATTGTTATGAATTTCTATGAATTTCTATGAATATTTTAAATATGTCACGTGTTGTCTATGCGCGCGCGCGCTCGTGTGTGCACAAGAATTCATTCGTTGCAATTGAACAGAACAGGCTTTCATGAGCTGTTTGTTGCTATTTGAGAGAAGAGCTGAATTCACCTTCTCAGAGGCTTCTCAGAGGTTTCTCAGAGGCTTCTCAGAGGCTTCTCTTGAGCTTCAATTAGAGCCCACTTAAGCGCTGTTAGACTAACACTACACGATTGGTCTAATCCATCGTTTCTATGGAAACAGAACGCGTTTTAATAAACCCCAATTAGGAAAGGTAATTGATTTTTCGTGTTTATTTGTTGTGTTTTTTTTTTTTTTCATTCTCCTTTCCACCTCTTTCCCTTCCCTTCCCTTCCCTTCCCTTCCCTTCACCTCTTCACTCTAATTGTCCTTATCATGTCTGGTGAATACCTCAAGGAAAATGCTCTGGTCTCAGAGCGAACGCAAAAGTTTACCGACTTTCTCGACAACTCAAATGGCCCAACCAAATATAAAGATCACATCCATATCATGCTTCAGAAACACGAACGCAGACTGACAATTTCCCTCGATGAATTACGAGATTTTAATATAGAGTTTTGGAGAGGGCTTCTGGAGCATCCCCATGATTATCTGCCTGCAATGAACTCTGCTCTGCGAGAAACTGTGCTTGCTGTGCGTGACCCCCGAATTCACGTAGTAGACAAAGACGACCCTTTCTACGTCGCGTTCAAGGGCACTTTTGGTGACCACTTTGTGAATCCCAGAACAATCCACGCTTCTCATCTGTCAAAGCTGGTATGTATTGAGGGTATCGTTACGCGATGCTCGTTAGTGCGCCCTAAAGTTGTGCGTTCTGTGCATTACTGCGATACTACAGGCATTTTCCATAGTCGCGAATACAAAGATCCGGCTGTGTCTTTCAATCCAATTCCAACTACTACTGTCTATCCAACGGAAGATGATGATGGTAACGCACTAGTCACAGAGTACGGATACAGCACGTACAGGGATTACCAGACAATCTCTATTCAGGAAATGCCTGAAAAGGCACCAGCTGGCCAGCTCCCTCGTGGTATTGACGTTATTCTGGACGATGATCTCGTTGATGCCGCAAAGCCTGGCGACAGAATTCAGCTTGTTGGTGTTTATAGGTCGTTATTTTCTGGCCAACAGAGCTACAGCGCAACATTCAGATCTTTGATTGTAGCAACCAATGTCATTCTTCTATCAACGAAGGGAAACGGAGAGACCGCAGTCCATACAATTACGGATTCCGATGTGCGAAATATCAACAAAATTTCTCGCAAGCCCGAGGTCTTTGAACTTTTAGCACAATCTCTAGCCCCTAGTATTTACGGTCATGACTATATTAAGAAAGCCATTCTTCTCATGCTTCTCAGTGGAGTGGAAAAGAATCTTGAAAACGGAACTCATTTAAGAGGTGACATCAATATTCTCATGGTCGGAGATCCGTCCACGGCTAAATCTCAGATGCTACGTTTCGTTCTCAACACTGCCAATCTTGCCATCGCTACGACTGGTCGTGGTTCGTCTGGTGTGGGTTTGACGGCTGCCGTTACCACCGACAAAGAAACTGGTGAGCGCCGACTTGAGGCTGGTGCCATGGTTTTGGCTGATCGCGGTATTGTCTGTATCGATGAGTTTGACAAGATGAGTGATGTAGATAGAGTGGCCATCCACGAAGTTATGGAACAGCAAACAGTTACAATTGCCAAGGCAGGTATTCACACTTCTTTGAATGCTCGTTGCAGTGTCATTGCAGCTGCCAATCCCATCTTTGGACAGTATGACACTCACAAGGACCCTCATCAAAACATTGCCCTTCCTGACTCTCTGCTTTCTCGTTTCGATTTACTGTTTGTGGTGACTGACGATGTCAATGACGTGCGTGATCGCCAGATCTCTGAACATGTTTTGAGAATGCACAGGTTTCTGGCTCCTGGCGCGGAGGAAGGTGCTCCAGTGCGTGAAAATCAGCAGCAGAGTTTATCTGTTGGTGATCAAGACGACACATCAGATGATAGAGATCAACCTGTTTACGAAAAGTTCAACTCGTTGCTACATGCTGGCCTTGCAAGTGGACATCAAAACCCTGAGGACATTGAGATTTTGAGCATTCCTTTTATTCGGAAATACATTCAATATGCCAAGAAGAGAGTTGTTCCTGTTCTTACTAGTGCTGCGAGTGAATTTATTGTTTCGACATATTCCGCACTACGAAACGATACTCTGGGCAATAACCAGCGTCATACCTCTCCAATTACGGCGCGTACCCTAGAGACTCTTATCCGTCTTGCTACCGCTCACGCCAAGGCGCGACTGTCGCCTCGTGTTGAGGAGAAAGATGCCGAGGTTGCAGAGGAATTGCTGAGGTTTGCACTTTTCAAAGAGGTTATTAGCAACAAACATAAGCGCAGAAGACTTGGTCGGGACGCGTCTGAAGAACTTGTTGAGAGAACCGCTGACATGGCAATCGATGAGAGTACGCCAACTGAGCCAAGAGTTACTACTGCTCGTCAAAGAGCTGTAGCCGAGCGACAAGCGGAACGACAAGCAGAACGACAAGCAGAACGACAAGCAGAACGAGCAACACCTCAAGCTGCAACACAAGAGACTACATATATGCCGACGTCTTCTGCCGGACCCCCGTCTTCCCTGCCGTTCAACAATACGCAGGAATCGTGGCCGTCTTCACAAGAGGACGACTCTCAACGTAGTCAGCCGTCGCAGACGCCGTCTGCCTCTCAACGCGAGAACAATGGAATTTCGCGAGCTCGGTTGTTGGAGTTTCAGAAAACGGCAGGGCAGCTACTAGCGTCTGCGGAGTTTGAGGAGGACATTATTGAGGAGGTGCGAATGACGGAAGCCATAAATGCAAAGATGGCGGCAGACCAGAGGTTTACGCCTGGTGAGATTGCGGCTGCTCTTAAGTGTATGTCGGACGACAACAAGATTATGTGGTCAGACAGTATGATTTATAAGATGTAGATTTGGGTTGTGATTGCCTTGGTTGATATTTATTACGTTTAGTCTAGTGTGCTTTAAAGGATATGTTTAATGGGTGTGTGTTGATTTTAATGACTATTGATCCCGAGCTGGAGATTCGAATAAGGTGTGATGTATTTGTGAAAAAATAAAAAATTAGCGATACCCAACGTCCTCTCACTACATGTTTGATCTCTGATTCTGATTCTCAATTTTTATGAAAAGGAAATCGCAGAGTGACAATATGGGTCCTAGAGGCAATAATAAGAAAAAGGTAAGCATCAAGAGGGTCGTTCTACTAGTCACTCGTCTGCATTGACACTATCTCTAACGAAAAGAAATCAATTATTTCACGCCATTTACATTATAGCTTGTTGGATTTCGGAACATTGAGCCCAACTGGAGTGGCATCTACGTGACATGTGTTCGCGGAAAGGAAAGCGCATGCAAGACTGAGATTGTGCGAATCCTGGAAGATTATGCTGAGGAGTTTTATGGTGAAGAGATCAAGCGTTACTTTGAGCAAGTTGAGCTTGCTGAGCTGGCTGAGTTTGCTCAGAAGAATCCAGAGACGGCGGCCGTTGCAGAAGAGGAACAGAGACAACAACAGAACCAGCCAATAGAAGAAGTGAAAGGCCAAGAGGAAGAGCCAGAGCTAATGATTGAAGACGCTATTGCAAAGGAGGTGGCTGAATTGAAGAGCCAGACGTCTGTCACTTACAAGACCAAAGAAGAAAAGAAGCGAGAACTGTTTAGCGGGATGGAAGTAGGCTGCGAATGCGGTGAGTTTTTTCAGTGTTTTTTTTTTTTTTTTTTTTTTTTTTTGCAAAGATATCAGAAAGATATCATGAAGATATCATATTCAAATCTAACAACTAGGTCTCTCTCTCTGTCTTGAATCTTCTTTTTCGAACCTCTTTTTCGAACCTCTTTTTTCAATCTTTGAACGCAATAAAAAAAAAACAGTCATTTTTGTTCGTACAAGACAACCCATAAACCCTACCGATTTGGTACTCCGCATTTGTCGGGACGCCAAACTCACGGGCACGAAACGGTCTAGGTATGCGCAACGGTTGACGCCGGTGACAATGACGAGTACGGCTGGTATGGATGGATTATTGAGGCTTGCGGAATCTGTTTTGAAGCCCGTGTTTCATGGTGCTGCTAGTAGTGGTGTTGGAGATGATGATGGGTCGGTTTTGAAGAAGCAGCCGGCTTACAAGGTGAGTTTATTGTTGTTGTTGTTGTTTTTTGCTCTTTTCTTAACTCTCGCGTTTCTTCTAGTATGCAATTCGACCTGGGTTGAGAAATTTCAATACGTTGGAAAGAGATGTGATTATCAAAACGGTTGCTGAGTATGTTAGCATATCTGATGGACATACGGTGGACTTGAAAAACTACGACAGAATGATTATTATAGAGTGTTACAAGGTAAGTTGTGACTTTGAAAAAGCAACAGTTGAATGGATTTACTGTATACTGACAGTTAGGTGTGCTGTAGAGCTCTATTGGAATGGCGGTCGTTGATGAGTTTGATTCTTTGGAAAGGTTCAATGTTCAGCAAATCTTCGAAAAGGCTCAGAAGGGAGAGTAGCTGGAGGCAGAGTGCAGGCAAGTTTAGGTATCGTGGTATCGCAAGAGAAATAAATAAAAAAGATCAAGAATAAAAAAACAAGAGTTGATTCAAGAAGTCTGATCCACATAGATTCTGATTTCAATGCTACTAACTTTCCTTGCCTTTGAAATCGGTTCCACCAGGTCATCATCATTACCCACATTATTATTATTACTTTCATACTCATCCAAGACCGTAACAGTTCCCGTATGGAACGATACTTTCTTCCCACCTTGCTGTTGCAACATTACAGCAACCGCAATAGCCTTTTCAATAGCCTTCCCTGTTCCCCACACACTCACGTACTGAGCCTTGGGCGCAAACTTCGGGACACCAGTGAGCAACTTTTCGACATGTTTGAGGGCTGAGATTATGGGTGTATTGGAGGTTAGGAAGAGTTCGGTTTTGGATTGTTTTTTGGAAATGGGGCGAGGTGGAGGGTGTTTTATGTGGGTGACTGTTGGTGCATACGGTGAATTGATGGGTTAGAATGGGTTAAGAAGGGAAAGCAAAAGAAGGAGAAGAAGAAGAAGAAAAAGAAGAAGAAGAAGAAGAGCATACCGTTTTGTATCCTTTTGGAGTTGTTGGGCTTGGATGGAAGTGAAGTCTTGTCTTGTGATTTGGTGATGGGTGAGCTTGTGATAGTAATGGGATCAAGCTCACTCATGATGTATTTGATTTCGGAGTCCTTGACTGCAAATCTTTGGGTCTGAATGGGTGAAGATTATGGCAACTCTTGATCTCGGGTTGTGGTCTAGATATCTGATCCAAGGTGAGTTATTGTCTGTGCGTAGTGCTGAAAAGGTAGATGAATTTTTATTTTATTTTATTTTCATGTTGTGTGTGTGTCTAGAGCTCCCAAATTGACCATTTCTAACGACCATTTCTACAACGACCACCTACAACGACCACCTACAACGACCACCTACAACGACCACCTACAACACCTCCATCAACACCAACGTCATGACTTCTCACAGCATAGACAAGCCTCAGTGGTACTACAATCTCACTGTTAACGATAAAAAGTATGCAATCTCTCACCAGTACAAGGCCTTCTTCTAACGTCTCTAGACCTTCTAATACTGGCTCAGTGCTTGGCCCTCCCGCTTACACCACTGACCGCGTCAGGAAAGTAAGTGAACAATCCCTTCTTCCAAACAACAAAATATAACTAACTGAACCATCATCTAGAACACATTGACTTCATCCAAGAAGAAGCGCATAAATGAAGAGAACGACGATCTGAAAATCAGAGTAAGCATTTCCTACCCCATCTCTCCACCATATCCACCCCCCCTCCATCTAACACATTTTTTTGCATTAGAAAGCCCGCGAGATCGCTTTTGCGCCCGCCAAGAGCATTCCTACAAACGCAATTATGTCCTACTTCTCTGGTAATTCGCTCCAGATGGTCCCCCTGACCATGACGTTCATGATGTTCTTTATGACGCCCTTGAAACAGCTAGCAGCCGTGAACGACCAGTTTGCAAACCTGGAGTCGCCCTCGACGGCGTCAACAATCTTTTTTTTTAAAATCATCTACGTCTTGTCGGTCCTGGCATCCATGGGCGTGGGTGTCTACAAACTGAGCTCTATGGGAATTTTGCCAAATACAAGGAGTGATTGGGTGGCCTTTGAACTTGCCTCGGAGGTGAGTGACTGTGCCAACATGTATATTAGACTATTCTAACTGTTATTAGGTATTGGAGTGGTCCATCTAAGCTACCGGTAGTTGCTGCACCGGTAGATGCTGGAAGATGTCGATGTTGGACTAGACGGGAGGTTGGCTGGATTGGTGATGGGCTAGGGTATAAGAGACTACATTTTTATTGCTTTCGACAGCTCTTTTCATGCTCACACCCTCTAGTTATAATTTGACTCAAACAAACACTGATAATAATAATAATAATAATAATAATATTATGACTTGGTTTCAAAAATCGTTCAAACTAAAGACACGCTCCAAGGGTTGCTACCTCGTAACTGACGAAGTTCTCCAGGCCATTCCCGAGCTCAAGGACTACAAGATTGGCATGGTCAATCTGTTTCTCCAGCACACGTCTGCGGGAATCACCTTGAACGAGAATTGGGACGCAGACGTTCGCGCCGACATGTCTGATGCATTAGGCCGAATTGCGCCAGAGGGAGATATGTACCGCCATGATTGCGAAGGATCTGACGATATGCCTGCTCACATTCGCAGCAGTTGTAAGTGATTTGTTTGTTTGTTTGTTTGACAATTTCTAATGAATTCTGTTAGTGATTGGCGCAAGTGTCGACATTCCTATTCGTGACGGACGTTTAGCAACTGGAACGTGGCAAGGCGTCTGGTTTTGTGAGTTCAGAGCCTACAATCACACTCGAACGATCGTGGCCACGATTCAAGGAGAGAAGTATTGAAGTATTGAAATAATAAAGACTACCGGTACATGATCACTCGTTTTGTCAGTTTGTCGTTTTGTCGTTTTGTCGTTTTTTATTTTTATTTTCCTTACATAACACTGGACGTCTTCAACCCCCTCATAGACTTCAATTTTCCCTCTTTCTCATTACTCAACACCATATACGAAGGACTTCTTCTGGCACATCCTTCAATGATCACGTTAGAAGCGCTTCCGGAAGAGTTACTGTACAAGATCCTAGTCTATTGCGATCTTGAGACTATCAACCACGTCTCTCTGGCATCGCAACGCCTGCATATCGCCTCAAGAGACAACCTGCTATGGCATCACTTTTGCCAGACCGATCTTGAAACTATCGCCTTTCATCCATCGGCGCGTAAGCTTCCACCTGATGGATACCGTGCAGAGTATCTGTATCAGCGCCATATTGATACTCTGGTGGACGAGTATGTGCACTCAATCGTGGATAACCCAGCAACGCGATTCGAGAAAATCCTCACTCTTTCGCGAATAGGCCTGAGATGCCGACCAAAGCTGCTGGACATATTCTCGCATCCAGACTATGAAACTTACAACCTACGCCACCGGTACTATGCGTCTGAACTGATACAGACAATCAGTTACCGGCAAGCAGTGCTACGGGCGCTAAACATGTTCAAGTCAAACGACAGGTTCGACACATTCCAATTTTATCTGGCCTTTGATGCATTTCAGCACGGCATATCTGTTTATAAAGGTCCTAGTTCGGAACTCACATATGGCTACGAAATAACTCTAATCCGTAAGGTGCTCATGCCTATCAAGATAGCGTTTGAAGCCGACACGCATAGCCAACATTCGGGAATTCCAAAACGAAACTCCATTCAAAACGCAGCACAGCTACTGGGCTCGAGGCTTTACAGCATGAATCTTATTCTCGATATCAAAGATCAACCGGATATTGGCGGCTATAGGGCTGAACTCGGAGAGCATTTTCTGAGGGAGGTGTTTACCAACTACGACGTGGTTAACGGAATTCCCTCTTTTAATACGCCAAGCTACGCCTTACTAAGAGCCGCTGTATACGTTTACTTTGCCAGGTGGATCGGTCTGGATGCCAGTATTGCAGTTTTGGAGTTTGACACATTTGTCAGAATAGAAGATCCCTCGAGGTCCCAACCCAAGAGCCTCAACTCACATCAATCCAAGGGGTGCTTTTTTGCGGACCTGAACCGGGCGGGCAAAGTGCGCGAAGTTGAAGACATGATGGAGTTGATCCGAATAGCCAACTCATCCAACAGCCGCTTGAGGCCGTCCACGCGACAGGAAATCATTGAGATATTTAGTCGCGAGTGCATCAACGTTGTATTTCCAAGAACCAATCAGTTTGAAGACAAGAGCGATTGCATCTTGTTCCTGGGTGCCATGATTTGTAGTTTCTTGTGCTCAGCGGCGCATCGACAAAAGGCGTTGGGGCTATCTGTACCTGTCTGGGATGGAGATAGCACCACGAGACTAGATATTTGGAAATTGTCTAGTCACCGATGCTCATTAGAAAGCATTATTGAGTATTCAAACGAGCTATCGGCACGGACCGAAAAGCGAGCAGATGAGTTGGCAGCGCTCAACCCTGGTACTGAACGATACAACGAAGACCGGCTTACACACAGATACAGTATGGCCATCCCTGCAATCACATTTCAAGTGCCGTGCGCGTTAGTTCTTTTGACTGATTTCCTGTTACCGCTTGCGCCGTCCACGACGCGTGCTGATGATAAGGTCCGCACGCTCGAATCAGTCATTGACAAGCTTGTTCTTAAAGACAAGAAAACGCTAGGTGTTCCTACCACACCTTATGCGGGTGACAGCCCTGTTGCGGAATTCTACGCGGGCGATTTAGTGTTCCACGGCCGGACTGGACAGTATGGTGTTATCATCAACTCTTGGTTGAATGAACCAAGTCCGCGAGGCGATGGTCAGATCCAGCATACGGCATACATGCAAGGCTGTCATCATTTGACGGTAAGGGAAACGTCAATTCAGCGTCCGGGGTATGGAATTGATTTTGACCGGCTGATGGTTATCGATGCATCTTTTTTTGGGGTTGAGGTGGGCTTGTACTGTTTGAATTTCAAAATGTTGCCAGATTGTACGAGTTCGTTTATATTGGCTCCGGAGCTCCAGCCTTTATCGACAGTGTCATCATCATCGCTGCTATCAGCGTCATCAGCGTCATCAACGTCTTCGGTAAGAACGCCCACGGCTTCTGCCTCGGCATCGCTGTCGTCTACCTCATCGACCTCATCATCATCTACAACTACAGCAACTGCAACAGTGACGATGACGACGGCATTTTCATGATTATTTATTTTTATCTGTGTAGTATTAAAAGTTCTTTTTTGGTTGACTGGTGTTGACTGGCGTTGACTGGTGATCCCACACTACGCGGCTCACGTAAAGGTTTCTAGCCTACGCAAGAATATTCTCGGAGGTTCTTTTAATTTTTCACTTTTTCACTTTCGCCTCCCAGCAAGCAGGGTGAGTCTACCCCATATTCCGCAAAGTTTCTATATAAGAACAAAACTTTCCTCCTCTTTCTTCCTTTACCATTTTTTTCTCTCCGTTTTACATTTTTATTTATTTATTCATCTATTCATCGCCTTATTTGTACATATCACAACAATGTTGGCTACACGATTTGCTCGCTCTGCTCTGCGCAGCCCCAGAAGACTATCTCCCGCATTCCCTGCCTTCCAGACCAGATTCAACTCTGCCAAGGTCCAGGGAAGCGTCATTGGTATTGACTTGGGTACCACTAACTCTGCTGTTGCCATCATGGAGGGAAAGGTCCCTAAGGTGATTGAGAACGCTGAGGGTGCCAGAACTACTCCATCCGTTGTTGCTTTCACCAAGGACGGTGAACGCTTGGTTGGTGTTGCTGCCAAGCGTCAGGCTGTCGTCAACCCCGAAAACACGCTGTTTGCCACTAAGCGTTTGATTGGACGCCGATTTGAAGATGCCGAGGTTCAGACCGACATTAAGCAGGTTCCCTTCAAGATTGTGAAGCACTCGAATGGTGATGCTTGGCTTGAGGCTCGTGGCCAAACTTACTCTCCTGCACAAATTGGTGGCTTTGTGCTCAACAAAATGAAAGAAACTGCTGAGGCATATATTGGCAAGCCTATTAAGAATGCCGTGGTTACCGTTCCTGCCTACTTTAACGATGCTCAGAGACAAGCAACCAAGGATGCCGGTCAGATTGTTGGCCTGAACGTTCTCCGCGTTGTCAACGAACCCACTGCTGCCGCTCTCGCTTACGGTCTGGAAAAGACGGAAGACAAGGTGGTTGCTGTTTTCGACCTTGGTGGAGGCACCTTTGATATTTCCATTCTTGAAATCCAAAAGGGTGTTTTTGAGGTCAAGTCTACCAACGGTGACACTCATCTGGGTGGTGAAGATTTCGATATTGTTCTCGTGCGTCACATTGTTGAGCAATTTAAGAAGGACACTAGCATTGATCTTCAAAACGACCGCATGGCTATCCAGCGTATCCGAGAGGCTGCTGAAAAGGCCAAGGTCGAGCTCTCTTCTGCCGCTTCTACTGAAATTAACCTTCCTTTCATCACAGCTGATGCCTCTGGCCCTAAACATATCAACACCAAGCTCACGCGAGCTCAGCTTGAGACACTCGTTGCCCCGCTGATCAAGCGTACTGTCGAGCCTGTCAATAAGGCTCTCAAGGATGCCGGTCTTAAGACCAGCGAGGTCAACGAGGTCATCCTCGTTGGTGGCATGTCGCGTATGCCCAAGGTCACTGAGACCGTTAAGTCCATCTTCGGCAAGGAGCCCAGCAAGTCCGTCAACCCCGATGAGGCTGTTGCTATCGGCGCTGCTATCCAGGGTGCAGTTCTTGCAGGCGAAGTCCAGGATGTGCTTTTGCTTGATGTCACTCCCCTTTCCCTTGGTATTGAGACCCTCGGTGGTGTTTTTACCAGACTGATTAACAGAAACACGACTATCCCCACAAAGAAGTCGCAGGTGTTTTCTACCGCTGCGACTGGCCAGACGTCTGTGGAGATTCGCGTTTACCAGGGTGAGCGTGAGCTGGTTCGTGATAACAAGCTTATTGGCAACTTTACGCTTACTGGTATCCCACCAGCACCAAAGGGAGTCCCCCAGATCGAGGTGTCGTTTGACATTGACGCTGACGGAATTATCAACGTCGGTGCCAAGGACAAGGGCACCAACAAGGACAATTCAATCACTGTTGCTGGATCATCAGGATTGTCAGACACTGAAATTGAAAGTATGGTCAGTGATGCTGAGAAGTACAAGGAGCAAGACAAGGCTCGTCGTGATGCCGTTGAGAGCGCCAACCGCGCAGACTCTATTTGCAACGAGACGGAGAACTCTTTGAACGAGTTTGAAGCCCAAGTTGACAAGGCAGAGGCTCAAAAGATTAGAGAGAAGATTGCCGAGTTGCGTGAGGTTGTTGCCCGTGCCCAGTCTGGTGAGGAAGTTGAGGGAAGCGAATTGAAGGAGAAGTCCGATGAGGTCCAAAATGCGTCATTGAAGCTGTTTGAGCAGATTTACAAGAACAAGTCTCAGGATAACAGCAGTTCTTCAGAGTCGTCTTCGAATAAGTCTGAGAAGCCTGAGGAGAAGTAGGAGTAGGGGTTGATTAGGATGTTGATTTATGTAAATGTGTTGAGAAGTTAATGAGAAGTTATTGAGAAGTTATTGTGATTTTGTGAATTAAACGAATTTAACGAATTTGGAGTCATTAGGGTGTAGTCTAAACGAATTGAAAAGAAAACGGAATTGGCATTCGCTTAAGTTTTAGTGGATCATGTTGTTGAGCAAAAACGGATATTTCAAGCGTTTAACGCGCGTGCAGTTGACGAACTTGTTGAGGTTAAAATAAAGGCTGCTACGTACCGTTGACTTTGGTATGAGCTTACAAGGATTACAGTACGAGAGCCTGTAGGACAACAGTAGGAGTGCTATAGGAACTCAAAGCAACACTACAGGACGAAGTTCCAGCAGTCGTAAATCTAAAATTGTGGGCAGAGAGAGTTCCTAAGACAGCGCTGGAATTGACATGGCATGACGCTTTTATGTGCTCATGAGGGTTATTGCTTGAATTGGCTCATGATGTTAATAACCTACCTCATCTACGCCATCATATCTACCACGGCCACCTCAGTCTCCACGCTACCTACCTCCCTTCCTACGCTACTTCTACCATGAACATTCCCACAGCCATACACCGGTAGTATAAATGAATTTATTGTTGCTGCACCCTTGCTTACTTACAAACCAAATACCGAATTCATAGTTTATTTTTTCTTTTTCTTCCCTAAAACCTTTTTTTTAAAACCTTCAACATTTCAACTTCAACTCGCAACTTCAGCTTCAACCTCCCCTCCAACCCCCCCTCTAACTTCACAATGGCACACTCCGACGAGCGCCTGAAGATCTCTGTCGCACAAAAGAAAGCAATCCGCCACTACTACAAGCTACAGACCACCCGCGTAGGTCACAAACATATCAAACAATGGTTCCATGACGAGTACGGCATACTTCTCCCCTTTTCAACTATTTCAAACATCCTCTCCTCCAAGTTTGACCATCTGGACCAATTGGGCTCAAATCACGATGAAGCGAAAAGGTGCAGACCCCCAAAGTACCCTGACCTCGAAACCGCCCTCACCGAGTGTATCGCTCGCATGAATTACTCGGGAATTGACCTCACGGGACCTCTCCTCCTCAAAACTGCTCACGAACTATGGCCAAACATCCCAGCTTATGCCGATAAACCAATTCCAGCGCTGTCCGGCGGCTGGCTAGAGAAGTTCAAAACTCGCCACAATATTAAACTAAGGTCTTTACAGGTCAAGGCCGCATCCACGCGTGCCATCAAGTCCGAGTATTCCGCAGATATGTCTTCTTCAACAGCCGCAGTAGACGACATTGGCTCATCGCGAGCCATTGACCAGCAGCTCTCCCTCGATACCGCCCGCCTAACTATTGCAAACTACGCCCACAATGATGTTTTTACAATGACAGAAACCCTGCTCTACTGGCGGCTGCCCCCAAATGACTCGACCTTGAGACAGGCTTCAGTGTTGCCCAAGCGCGAAAATAGGCACCGTGTGACGGTTGCGCTGGCGTGCAACGCGTCGGGAACCCAGCGGCTGGCACCCTGGATCGTGGGCCACTACCAAAACCCGCGCGCGTTTGGGGCCCCCGGAAACGACATCAAGACCCTGAGCTGCGTGTACTCCAGCAACCCCATTGCCTGGATGACAGTAGGGGAATGGTGTAACTGGCTGAAGTGGTTTGACGGAATGATGAATAGGCGCGTGCTGCTGGTGTTGAACCCGCACCGGGCGCATGAAGTGGCTTACGGCGCGCTGGCCGATAATTACACGCTGCACAACACGGAGGTGCTGTTTTTGCCAGACAGTGTGGGTGCGGTGCAGTGTCAGCCCATGGAACTCGGGGTTGTGCAGAATTTCAAGGGTTTGTACCGCAGGTCGTTGTTGACGTTCATGGCGGAGTTCTATGCCAAGGGAGATGTTGAAGCGTGTCTCCCGCCTGCAGTGTTGTTGCCTGACTCCCTGGATGCCTCCGCAGTGGACTACGATGGTGGTGTTCCTGGGGCGGCCGGGTTCCCGTTAGTTGATCAGATTGTGGATCCGCACGCGGCTGTTAATATTTACATGGCGGCGTATTGGATTCAAAAAGCGTGGGTTAACGATTTTGACCACACTGAGGTTGTACGGTCATGGGCGCGGTCGAGGTTATTAGGGGCAGCGAGTGCGAGTGCGAGTGTAGATTTGAAGACGGTGTTGATGGAGTCATCACTTTCTCCAGTATCGTCGCTTGTTCACTTTAACCCGAGCAACACGTTGATTGCGCTCAATTTAATACGGGATGTAGCCCAACTTTCTCGGACCATTCGGTCGTACCCGGCGTCACTTGAATTCATGGGCGATATTTCCGAGGCGCTGCAACCGGAGCGGTACATTTACCCTAGCGAGGAGTTTATTGTTGAAAATGTGAATGATTTCATTGAGCTCTGCACTGACCAGTTTTATAGTGCGGAGGTTGGTGGTAGCAGTAGTGCAGAAGGTCCAATTTACATTGTTGCGCCGGTTTCGACTCAGTCTGCGCACCGCGCAATCCGGTTGCTGATGAATTTCGAGGAGCAGCACGTTGATTCCAATTTGAGGTATTTACAGTTTTTGACTGAGTATCGGGATATGCTTTCGCATCGTAACTTTCAAAAGGGTATTAGTGGTGGTGTTGGTAGTGGTGTTGGTAGTGGTGTTGGTAGTGGTAGTGGTCGTGGTAGTGGTACGATAATGAAGGCGAACGACAGTGGTGGTGGTACAAGCTCTAATCGGCAAGCTTCTATTGCATCGTTGGTAGATGGCCTCCTGAGTCCCATAAGTTCCATGGCTAGCCCGTTAATGCAGACAGCGACAATGACGTCCCCGACTTTAAACATGGCGAGAGCGTCTAGGAAGCGGCGAGCGAGTAGTCAGTCTATTATAAACTATGGAGAAGGAGGAGGAGGAGGAGGAGGAGGGTCACTTTTGAATTCTTCAAATATTAATGCGGCGACGTCAATTTCTTCGATTTCTTCGATTTCTTCTTCCATATCTTCGAATTCGGCAATTTCAAATGTTGGCTCTACTGGTGCTGGCGTTGGCGTTGGTGCTGGTGCTGGTGCTGGTACCAGTGGCAGTACCACCGGTGGTAGCCCCACGTTTAGCCGTACGTTGCCCCATAGTTTGCATCATTCTGTGGGATCGTCATCATCGTCGTCGTCGCATCATGCTTCGATACTTTCGAGTCCGGTTCTGAATCAAGTGTCGTCTCCGAACATGTCGTCTGTAACTGGTAATTCTGGGTATTATAACTCGTTGGGTATGCATCAACAGGCACTACAACAACAACAGCAGCAACAACAGCAGCAACAACAGCAGCAACAACAGCAGCAACAACAACAACAGCATCATCAAATGAATCCACCACATCAATCTCATCATTCAGTACGGCCAAGTAACCTGAACATGAGTCCTTCAAGCAGTATGGCCAACAATGTTAATAATATGGGTAGTAGCACACCAGGCATTGCAGGCAACAGTACAAATTCATCGGCCCTTTATGCGTATACGAACTTTCCTAACTTGCCTTTTCCGTCTAATTCAAGTTCCAATTCCAATTCCAATTCTAATTCCAGTTCCAATTCCAATGCTAATATCAATACTAATGCAAATGCAAATGCTTCTAACTCTAACTTGCTCTCTACGGGTGCCTCTAATTCCGATTCAGTGGGAGGAGGAGGAGGAGGAGGAGGAGGAGGAGGAGGGACAGGGTCTGGAGGGTATACGAATCATACACTGAATACGTTTTCGGCGTTTCTTAATGGACCCTCTTCGTCTGGTTCTGGTGGTAATGCTTCTCAATCTGGTTCTCATACTCAGTCTCAGCCTTATTCGAATATCAATGCGAATGCGAATGCGAAATCGAATACCACCTCAACCACAAATATAAACTTACTGCAGGGCTCCAATAATGGGCTAGGCCTTGTTGCACCTCAGCTGTTATCACACTCACACTCACACTCACCATCATCATCATCATTATCGTCGTCATCGTTATCGTTATCGGCGTCGGCATCGGCATCGTCATCGTCTACTTTGAGACTTGGGAACATGCCTTCGTTGCTTGAGCCTTTGGGTTCTGGATCACTTCAACAGTCTAGCACTGCAGCGGCATCGCTTGGTAATATTATGGGGACTGGTAGTTCTCAACAACAACAACAACAACAACAACAACAGCAGCAGCAGCAGCAGCAACCGCTTACTTCGTCATCGTCATCATCATCAGCAACAGTACCTCATAATGGAAACTCGTCATCTACTTCTTATAACCAGTTTTTTCAGCCTGCTGGTACTTCTTTGCCTGTGTATTATCCAGCACATGCTTCTTGATTGAGTATATATACTAGTTGTGACTATAGTATAGCTTATTAATTTTTGTAATGTTGATTGATTGATTGAAAAAAGATTTTGAAAAGGGATATTTATTTTATTTTATTGAGTTACAGTAAGTTGGAATATATATATATATCGGTATAGCTTAGAACATGTTGAATAACTTGAATATCTTGAATATCTTGAATAACTAATATCTAATATCTGGTATCTGGAATATTTAATATCTGGCATATCTTGAAGATCTAATATCTGGAATTTGATAGCCAGTTGCAAAGGCTTTCATTTTTATGGCTTACGCGCATTCCACAGTGAATCCACACTACAAGTATTACGTATACTGTACATCTTGCAAACTTTGTATAGCTAGTTAACAGAGAGAGAGAGGTAAAAACTAGTATACAGGAGTTTGAAATAGAACAGAATTCACTATAGTATAGGGTGTAAGAAATTCAAAATAGAACAGAATCACTAAGGTGCAAGAAATTTCCAAAGAAAAAAAAAAAAAAAAAAAAAAAAAAAAAAAAAAAAAAAAAAAAAAAAAAAAAAAAAAAAAAAAAAAAAAAAAAAAAAAAAAAAAAAAAAAAAAAAAAAAAAAAAAAAAAAAAAAAAAAAAAAAAAAAAAAAAAAAAAAAATCAAACGGAAAAAAAAAAAAAATGAGTTGACAGCATTAGAAGGCGGAAAAAATTAACTCCGATACGGGGAATCGAACCCCGAACTGCCCGGTGAAAGCGGACCGTGCTAACCGTTACACTATATCGGATTCCAATAAAACGAAAAATTATGTGTACTTTGTAGCTGCAAGGATTATCAAATAGCTTAAAAATGGTATAAAACTTTTTTAAATTTTTTTTTGGACTCAAATTAGACAAATTTATATTCCAACACACATATAAGTCGTTCTGAAAGATGTAGGCGTTTTTCCTTGGTCAGTTCTTACCACAATATCCTTTTTTATATATATTTCATCCTCATGCATACTCTCGGTTAGTCAGCCGAAGTTCCGTTGGTGCTTAGTTTGATGATGATCGATGGCCAACCTTCTTAGGGAAGCTCGACAAACGTTTTTTTCCCCTAGTTATCACACTAGATTTTTCTTTTGCGCTGTGACTTTACTGACGTCCCCACAGAGAATTCCGATACCATCATTAAATGCCGAACACAAAAACTTAAGCGCACATCAAAACGAGTCGGAACAGAACTGTCTGTACTAGACAAGAACTTGTAACAAATCTACTTTAGGTAATAAATAAAACTACTCCGAGTAGTTTACACATTTAGTCAGGACAATAATATTTATCTTGATTTTATGAATTCTTATTACTTTCAGTGTATTGCGTTTATATTTGATGAGTGAAGATATCAACTTCTCCTTCCTCACTCTCAATGTGTTGTATAGGGTTCTTGGTGTACGTAAAGTACCATCTGGCTCTGTAACAATACAAAAGAAAAGCCAAATAAAGTCATGGCAAGAATAAAGTATAATCATTCAGTCTTTGCCGGAACGACATCTGATTTGCCGGCCTTGAATAGTACCGCGATTAACCATGTAATTAGCATGTCAACTCCCTGCGGCGTGATGAGATACTCATAACCCTGCTCGATTTCGCTCGTCACGGCGCTTCTTTTATCCTCGGGCGTAACGCCAACATACATCCCAGACCAGCTTGCATCCAGGAAATCAACCATAGCCTTCGGGGTGTCCTTCACTATGTTCATGGGGTGAAAAGTAATTGGACTGAAGTGAACCCCCTCCTCTTTGAAGAGGTTTTCGAGCTCACTTTGCGTGGAAAGGTCTGGAATTCCTTCTGTGGGATCTAGGCCGTGCCGTACTCGCACACGTTTCCAGATCTCTAGGTAGGGCGAAGAATTATTTCCCAGTTCAGTTGAAAACCCAAGACGTCCACCTGCCTTCAGCACGCGGAGCCCTTCTTTGATTGCTTTGCGCTTATTCATCCAATGGATATTGGCATTCATAAACACGACGTCAAAATAATCGTTGGGGAATGGGAGGTGATGGGCATCAGCCTGCTGAAACGACACATTTGATTTGTCGTTATTCTTAGTTGCCGTGTAGACATGCCCCTCGGCCAGATCAGTACCAACCACACGGCCGTTCGGTCCAACGAGCTTTGCGATCAAGGACGTAAGGCGACCAGTTCCACAGCCATTATCGAGAACATGCTCGCCTTCAGTAATTTTTAGTTCTTCGGCTAGAGCTTCTCCTAATTCGTATTGAGGATTACTGGCCTCATGGTAGTGATGCGACATACCCTTGGTCACAAGGATTTGACCAGCTGTATTCTTCGTCATGTTGCTGAAGCTGGATATGATAAATAATTCACTTATTTTACGCCTAAGTCTTCTTGTTTATCTGGAGAAATTTAGGGCTTACCGCGATTGAGATGTGTCGATAAGGTGGATAAATTGGAGAAGTGATATTTCTTATGTGTATTGCATGGTGGTTTGAAAAAAATGGCGGAATTGAAGAAGGATATATACCTCTTTGTGCACGTAATTGTACGGTCTGCCATACTTTAAGCATTCTGCCCAATGGTGGGGTAGGCCGTTGCTCACGTAGTAGTCTAAATCAGATGTCTAAAGAAGGATCGATCGCACTAGTTTAGTGTATTAACTTTAATCTCATGCATTCATCCGCAGACAAGACAGCAAAGTCTGAGCAAACCATTGATTGGAAACGGAATGCCCTGGCACAGGAGGACATAGATAGCTGAAAGAAATGCTTTTGGTCTAGAGCAATTCGCTGGATCGACGCAGATCACTTCATCTGTTATAAATTAATTTAAAGCCGATACGTAATAAGTGTGTGATGGGCCGGCACGTTTCTGGCACATGTCGTCGGGCAAACTAATCGCTACGACGCTGGGTTTCCCAGGAATAGTCTAGCTAGAGATAGTAAAGGCTAAGTTCTGCGCATGGGAATTTCACGATAAGAGCTTCAAGCCGCGGTTTAGATATATAGTCGGAAGATTTCACAAGGTTAACAATTAAAAACGTCCCTTGGGCAAAAACGAATAAAAAGTTCCATGTATGGACTAAAAGGCTTTGCTAGTATGAAGTGTACTCCTTTTCATAGCCCAATGAGGTGCCTTAGGACTTCACCCTCGAAGGTCGATATGGCGTCTGAAATTCCCAGCACACTCCGTCCAATGGCATTTTTACCTCTTGTCATGAGGCATGCCGGATGGTTGGAATAGACTAGTAACTTACTCAAAACTAGAATACCGGTACGTAGAGGCTAGAGCTCCCGAGGTGGCGCATCGATCGGACTCCAATGATATCAAAATAAGAATTTATGATAATTTATGACTGTGAGTAGACCCTAACATGGAATAGTTGAATAAATATTTAGCAACTTTTTGCATTCAAACTAGACTAGACAAGGGTATGCGTATACTGTATTCCAAGACACATAAAAGCCGTTCTGACATATGGGCTTTTTTTCTTGATCAGCTGATATCACAAGGTTAACTTTTATGTTGACTAGATTACATCCTCATGCATACTCTCAGGGAGTCAGTCATGAAGTTGAAAATACAACTACGTAGTACGTCAATAACTGAACTAAAAAGGTATGGCTGGATCGTACATGTCCATGGGCCAGCTCGTACGATGTCATACTATATTCTGAAGGTCTTAGTACGTCTTAATTCTTCATGAGATGTCGTGATACAGTCTGTAACTGATTTTACAAGACGATAAAGATCTCAAATGGCTTACCGTACAAAGCAGCCACGAGATACTGTGTCAATATTGTTTACTTATGGTCGAGGTTTATAACAGAGCAGCGCCTAGCGGTAGTCATTCATACTAGACAAAAATATCAAATGTCATGAAGTTCTCGAGTTTTCTTGTGTGAACACGGGTATTTCCTTCATAAGATTTTAGCTAGACCCTAATTCATTAGTCTACTACCATTTATGGTCGCTACTATTCCCAAGCAAGACATTCTATACTGGTAACCATTTTCAAATTCATTTCACAAGTTTGATTTGAGAGCCAGCCCTAGTATCTTTTAGTAATCTGCCAGCTTCTGAGTAGTCAACCGAGGACATTTGCTAAATATTGAATGCTTGCTAGTCATTTTGGCTGATGGACAAAAGGGAAGAAATTATTATTCTATTCTTCTATTCTTCAATTCACTAGAAGAACGCTGATAGACTATAAATAAGAAAACCATAGTAGTTTTTTTTTTTTTTTTTAATCATATACCCCCTATACTAGTACATCATCTCTAGATCTGAATTCAGACAAGAAATATTTATTGCTCTTTTCCGCAATCTGCTTTCTTAAAAAAGGCCTCTGACAGGTGTATTATAGAGGCAACCACTATCTCAAAAAATCAAATAGCAATTCTTTTTTTTTTTTTTTTTTTTTTTTTTTTTAGGCATTTTTACCTAATTGACATACTTCGAATTTCTCAACCTTAGTGGTATGCTGTTGTATTCAAGCTCCTGTACTAGTTTCCTCTCTGTCGGTTGGCTTCAAATAGCAAATGAACCCGTTTTTTTTAAAATGTCTTCTGACTAGTATTTTTTTATAATGGGCAGCCACAATACCAACGCATCATATAACTGATGTGTGGAGAAAAGTGTTCAAAGAGAGCACTCAAAGAGGCCGTAGTCTAGTATTTCGCCAACACAGAAGATTGATTAGCTTTAAAAAGCCATGACAGGCGATCGATAGTGTTTTTTTAATTGTTACTCGTTACTCCAGTACAGACTGAAAAGTAGAGTATTCTTGTGATTGAATATCTTTGATCAGCGAGTTCCCTTCATATCACCCAGAGACCGTGAGAGCAACTGAAATATTTTTTTATTCTTGCCAGGGTTCGGCTGCGGCTAGCCGCACCCACCTTCCATTTTGCATATGGTCCCAGGTCCATGAGCTACTCGGTATGAGAGCTACAGGAACCAAACTCAGTGTAACTGTGTCATCTGAACTATCCAGTGAAGACACACTACTCAGTGCTCACTGGAGAACTACGAGAGACACAGTCGATGAGACTAGAGCGATAGGACTACCACCACGGTGTCAACAGCTTGTCCCGCACAAATGCGCATGACTTCACAGGTATCCATACATGCTCTAAACCCAACACGCGCTGAAGCTCTATCACAGCCCAGAGAAGACGTTCCGTTAAAGAAGAAGTAAAATAGCATCTAACCTAGTAACTCCTCCTTAACACATGTTAGCATTCATAAGAGATATTTAGCTCCATTCATATCATCTTATTTACTATACACTGTAGTCTACACACATATTCGAATAGTAACAATAAGTCCCTACAAGTCCCTATCCAAGCTTATTACTCAGGCAGATATGTGAAGCCTAGCTAGGTTAGGACCTGACAGACCTGAAAACACAAAAAATAAGCAAATTCTCTTATCGACCCATGTGTACCCACATTAAGAGCCATATGCATGGAACCGTCCCCTTGGCCGCAGAGTAGGGTTTTTTTCCCCTAAATCCCATAACATTTGATATACTATGGAAGTCAGGCGGAAGTCGGCCGTAAGATTGTGTAGCCTAGGTGGCCAGAATCGAATCCTCGTAAAGCCTAAGTCTTGAAAATTCTTGAATGCTTAGAGAGAGACCCTTTCAGACCTTACATTTGCCTGCTGGTTATGGTAAGGCCTGATTTTTTGGGTCTACAATTTGTGGTACTGAATTTGAACTTTCTCTATGAGTCTTTTTAAATGTGAAGTTAGCTGAATTCAAATTTAGGGAATTCTGTTTGAAATAGCGCCAACTAGAATTCTAACAAATTCAAAGTCACGGATCCGAAAGCAATTGGGAAGTTTAAAATTTTTTATTTGGAAAAGCTTTACGGTGGTTTCTGTTAGAATTCTGGTGGATTAGGGTTTAACAACATCACCACTTTTAATACGTACTATTTTTTCCAGTGGTGGTGATGTTTCTCTCTTCACCATTATTCTTGTTATCATAGCTTGACAGTACTAGACCTTTGCAGGCATAGCTAACACTGTCTTCTCTTATACAGATCATTATTACGCTATTAATATTATTACACCTAGTTGGCGGTATTTGAAACAGTTTCTAAACCTCCCAACGCTTAGAGAGCAATTAGCAAGGGTTAGAAATCTATAGAAGTCTAGTAGCCTACTTCCTGAGAATTCTTAGGGAGCTGGAGTCGCACCCTTGCGATGATTGGTTTTGTAGATGAACTTGAAACTCAAGTAAAGAATAAAAAAACAATATTTACTTTTAAATTTAAATGGATGGTGTGGTGAGCTTTAATTGGACTGGCTCTCACGGTTGCGACCTGGGTGATTTGAAGCGAGTTGACAATATTCAGCAATGAACCACAAAAATACTCTACTTTCCAGTCTGTATTGGAGTAACGAGAAACAATTAAAAAATACCAGAGGCACATCACATGTATTGAAATGTGCAAAAAATGAGTGCGCTATATGAAAAATCTTGAGACTTCGCAAGATCACCACAATTTACGGAGTTCTCCACCAAGTTCCTCAAAAAAATTAAGATTTTACTCTTGACATTCATTCATTCATTCAAAGTTGAGGAAATCTACGAGCTGCTTGGGGGTCACCAGGCATTTAATCCACAAGTGCCAGGTATTTAGCAACCCAAAACAAATCATTCATATATCTAGACTAAGCTACTTTAAACACCACAAACCCACTCTAAATCACCTTTCATTTTGAAATGCTGTTAGTTGTTACATCTACTTCACCCAACTTTGAACACGCCAAGCACACCGTGCACAAGCATGGCCTTTTTACAAAGTCAAGTCTCCCTGTGCGAGAAATAAAGAATCCATTAGTTGCTATGTTTGAAGAGGCATTTATTTTCCCTGTGAGAGAAGACAACCGAAGAAATGGAGGTAGATGCTATACGTGAAAACTTCAGAATAAACGATTTTAAATTATCCCCTAATATCTTTGAAATTCGACTTTTGGTATCTGTTAATTTTTTTACTGACATGTAGGGCATGTTGAGGGTTGCAATTAAGGCAACACCCGTAATATGAGAGCTAGATTAGACGTTGCATTTTGAAAGTAGCCTCTTAACTAAATACCCGTAAGTAATTGCCAATTTTCAGAACGCGTCTATATCACATAAAACTAAATAGTATACAGTATACCGGTATGAATGCTGGTATTACCGGCAAATCATTGTAAAATCTTAGTCCATTCTTAATAGCTCACGGTCCGAGGGGTGCAAAACAATTTGAAAGACTTATTGCTGAAAAAAGAGACGGAAAGGAAATATAATCTAGTTCTAATTTCAAGATGCAGCAATACGCTAGAAATTACATGTAAAGTAATGTTAAAGCAGATTTAGACTAGTTAGCAAGACAAACGGCTCATACATAATGGGGGTCAGCGAGAGACAGAAACCGTATTTCTTATTCTGGATAGGTTACAAATACCAACAATAAACCAATAAGGACAAAGTGACATAATAAGCTCTATAAATTTAATAATAAAAGGATCTATTCATACAGCTTTGCGACATCATTGTGACCGAAGTTCAAGTTTCAGGGTATTTAAATTATCTGACTGCGATAGTAGCAGAGTGATACCTATGAAGAAAAACTGAAGATATTTATACAACTATTGGCTCTATTATGTGTCCCTAGAAATCTTAAATTCAAGCGTTCGAGGAAACATGTTTTTTGTTATGAGATAATACGCACAAAAAGTTATAATACTGTACATGAAATGCATCTGACCAATCTACAACTTGATGAATCATCCATTACACTATACTAAGGCTAAAAGAGCATCAAATTTAGTTTAATAGAAACCACTTTACGTATTGTCATGTAGTACTATGGACTAAGTGTGCTATGCTATGTTTGGTATGGCGCCTTTCATGCTGTAATTGCAACAGAAACTCGGCACCTTGTAAATGCAAAGTAGGAGTTGGAGGTGCACGCTGTGCAACAGGGAAACCTCTTGTTTCTGGGTGAGAGGGAACTAAAAAAGAATAGCCATTTTTCCAACGCGCTGAAAATGTCAGTCTTTTAGAATGATATGTAAAGCGGGAAGGATCTGGATACATTTCCATGGGTATGCTAAGATCTCTGACACGCTCGTCATCACAAGCTCGGGGAAGCTGTGGGATATCATTATCCGCGTAATACGCCACCAAATTCAGTTTAGCTCCCTCAGCCGTAAATATTGTATAAGTCAGTTTGCGAAGGCCTCCAACTTTTTCAACTTGTTTTTCAGGTCGGACGTTCTTAGAAATCAGGTTGCCGGTAGAGCTAGACTTTGGAAGCTGACTATCTTTGCACTTCGAGACGGCATCTACCTCTTTATAAATCAAAAAGGGTCCAAACACGCGAGAACCAGTCCACTTTTTTCCATCAGTCCAACGAGTGATTTTGGAATCCTTACTGTCCCAAACAAAAATATTTCCACTCGTAATAGAGGCCTGTTCGCTAGTGGAAAGACGTTTTTGAACTCTTGAAACGAGCCCTTGGCGGGTTCCCTCGAAAAGTCGGACTGCCTCAAGCTCGTCTTTAACCACTCCAAAGTAGAATTTTTTGGGATCTTCCATGTTTGGCATATCAAATATCAGAACCAGATGTCAATTCAGCTAAAAGTGATATGATATTTTGTTTGAAAATTTATGGGAATCTGTTCATAGATATAGGTTTTTGAATAGAATGCGAATTGCTTTGGTATATCTCGAAAACTGAATGGACCATGACCTTTCATGATTTATAGTTATAACTGCCATAAAATGGATAGCAGAAGAAGTTGGAAGCATGGAATAACAACATACTCAACGAAAACTACTACACCATAAAAATGGTTCCAAGAAAGGAAGTACAAGAGATAAGCTTAATCGAAACATTTCAAAAAGGAAACCAACCAAAGTGGGACATCTTTGAAATAGACGAAATAGATAGTACTTAACTTAACAGGTTGAAAAAAAATGAATTCGACTGTTAAAGGCAACTAAAGACTTACTTGAACCTATTGGAAAGTATCAAGTTTGAATATATGTCAGAAATATCAATGTTTTTAAAATATTTGTTTGAGTAACATTTTGTAAGTTAAGACGAAAAAATTCGAGAGTTTTCTACAAACACGCAGATATTGACCATTCAGCAGCCCGTAATTCATGTTGAAGGAAAAAACCAACACTTGAAATAGTTTTTTTTGTTTATTGTACAGTAGATTAGTATTTAAAAAAGCATATCCAATGTTCTAAGGTAACTGTATACATTTATCTCCCTAATGATTACCATTATTGCATGCTTTTTGACCAATATCTTGGCTATGGCTCTCTGTATCAACAAAACTCATTATTGAACCTGAACTTGGCTGAGTCCAACAGGAAGAAATCGTTAACTGCTTCTCGTCATACACATGAGTTTCCTTCCTTATGACCCTCTCTTATGCATACTGAACATTCTATCGTAGCAGAACTGCAATTGATTCACGATAAGTTTTACGAAGGAGATCCGGTGCCAATATCTCAGAAATTTCAGTGTTCAGTTCTAGGGATGAAAATATAAGCTCGATTAGGAATATGTTATTTGATAGTTTGTACATTCGAGAATTAAACTACTCTCATAGCAACCATTTTACACATGCATTCGTCTGTGAATTTCTGACCCGATGTTTGTTAATCCTCAATGCGTCCCGTTTTTACGCTTTCAGATCTCGATTTTATAAAAAACATGTTTATGGAGATCGGAAAAATTATGAACCCCAATGTCAGGGTACGGCTGCGGCTAGCCGCACCCACCTTCCATTCTACCCAGCGGTCACAGAAGTACACGGTACGAGAACTACTACTACGTTCAGGCGAAAACTTTGCAACTGTCATTAGCTCTCCTGTGAAGACTCACACTCACTGCTGACCGCCCACAACTGTCTACGACAGTCGAGGAGACGATCGTAATACGAACGCAACTACTGTATCAATGGTTTGTCGAGTACGGACGCTCTAGACTGCATAGGCTACTAAGCTGGACGCTACTAAGCCAACTGATGCAATAGCAAAGCCTACTCTCACGTCAACTATTGCTGCCACGTACGCACCTTACATCGTCAACTCACAACAACCCAGAGAAGACATTCGTTTTAAGAAGAAGTAAGTGCCTAGCATCTCGCTTAGGGAATCTTCCTTCAGATATATATTAACA